>JASCZI010242324.1:0-10734 GCA_036250425.1 Stylosanthes scabra | reverse complement strand
GAGAGGAAGAACACTCAAATGAAACATGAGTTCCATGGACAACCATGCATCCGTTTCACCACATTCAATCTGAAGAAGTCACGTATACCATGAAAACCAGCATAAAAGCAAACAAACTAGTTATGATCACTCAATCAAACAGTCAAAACAGAAAAAACGAATAGATTGATAAATACTTGAGTAGGAGATAAATATGCTTAACAACTGAAGATTATAAAAGCACCAATTTCTTCACAATTATAGTCCTTCGATATTCCTGGTAGAGATCAATACCCCATTTATAACCCTTGAAAGCTTACACAGTTAGCCCACTGGCATTATCAAGCTGAAGCAACTGCTAATTAAAAACCATGTGGTACAGGAAACAAGTACTAACATAAAAAACCTTAAATTGACACAACAATTTAACATTTGCCATAAGAAAAGGAGAAGAACAATCCACTCTTTAACTTTCATAATAAGCAATCCAAAGTTCAAATAGTTTTCAACAATACCAACAAATATTTTAATAAATATTGACACCTACAAGCTCAATTAGGGATTCAGTGGATTGGAACTTCTTTGGAACATCATGTGGAGCAATTTCCTTCCTAGACTTCTTCAGCTGTGTTTTTGTAAGTTCAGTCAACGAATAACTGACCTGGAAGAACCAATGTAGGAAAGTGAGTTACCCAGAAATAAATACCAGAATTCCTGCTTGGCATGATTTCTCCAGATATTTACCTCTTTGAGCAGATCACGGGAACACAAGAATGTATCACAAAGAAGCCGGCCAGACATACAAGACATGATAGCAGGACGAGCTCCAGAACCAAATGCCTTGCTTCCTCTATCAAGCCTAGGCAATGCAGAGCGTTTGAGGCGGCCTAATTTAGACCACATGTTGCTTGGTACTTTGCAAGCCTACATTTGTTTTTTGTAGGAGGAGAGGTGAAGGTAGTTAATGTCCATGGTTCATAAACCATAATGGAATTTTTAGGGGACAAAAACATAAAATAAAACAAACTTATAAAAATGGGTCACTAATGGACAATAATATCCACTTTGCTGCAAATGAGATGATAACAAAATCAGGAAATAGTAATTGGAACTTCAGGATAAAGGTTGAAGGTATTAGAAAGCTAGATTTATAAAAATTACAAGTTAACGAACAGGGAAAGTATATCAACTAATCCTCCTTCTAATTTTGTTTGTAGATGCATTTTTCATCTAGCCTGCTTTACAGTTATCCGTCATCAACTCATACTTTTTTTCATGTAGTATTGTACAATTTTTCATCTTAACAGTATCTCAAATCATATTAACTAATTACTTCTTACCCAGCTATCATACATTAAACGGGTAAAAAAAAGAACTTTAAAAAAGGCTATGAACAGAATCATGAAATTAAATTAAAATTGCAATTCAAATTATAAATGTTGTCAAATTTCCAAGAAATTGAGAAGCTAAAACTCCTACCTGGGATCTATGGAGGAGTACCTCCAGGTCAAATCCAGATATATTATGCCCAACAAGAACATCGCTATCCAACTTATGTAATTCTGTCATCAGGCGATTCAGCAAAGCTCTTTCACTGAAAAAAAAGTTATTATATAGGTCAACCTCTAATAAAGGCAAATACTACTTTTTAAGAGAAGTTTTGCATTTAGTAGACGAAATAATACAGAAATTCAAAGGATAACCCCAGACACTGTGTATAAGTAAACATTCAAATTAGCAACCAGTCTTTTAAAGTTTCACCTGCTTTCAACACAGAGAACATTTGACCCAGATTTTGAGTTTCTGTCTGTAACCTCCTTACTGAACCCCAGAGGAAATATATTCCCATCAATTTTACGAATGACAGTAAAATGTGTCAGCATTCCAGGTCGCTTCCATTCTGAAGCTAACATAGGCGTGTCAATCTAAAAGGTTAAACAGGAGAAGTAATTGCTGATCAATAATTATTTCGTCACCATTAGACTCAACAAGCATACTGACAGAAAATCAAGCCTTGGTGCAGAAAATAGATTTGCGTACAGCATACACAGATAGATGCACTGTACTTAACTGTCAAGACAACGAACCTAAACTAAGAGAAAAATACAGACACACTCACACACACACATTAAAATACCTTAACCATATAGCAGGAGACTATAGATGCAGATACAATCTCATTTACGTTCTGTTTTTCATTTATGGTAGTTTTCAAATTTATTGCTGTGACAACCGCAGGAGGAATCTCAAAAGTGATTTTTGATGAAGTCGAAACCCTTATGTCTTTAGGGGAGTCAACAATCACTTCAAATTTGCACCAGCTAACCTGCAAGCAGAAGCAAGTTGATAAGATTAAAATGGGTGTCCTACGTGAAGAATAAAGGACAGTATCAAAATACACTACTTGTAGCGGATGCGCAACTTACAAATCTTTCCCTCTCAGAAGTTGGGCAACTTGAAAAGTTTGAAACCTGTAGCCATGAAGGTCCCTTAATCTTTCTTTTAACCAGAAAAAGTTCCAGAGCACTGCATATAAGGAAACAGTTACCTTGCTAAAACTGAACAATTGTTCAATATATGAACATTTTTAACATTACACTTCCTCCGTCCCATATACATAACCAAAAGTTTGTCCGTCAATATTTGTCATTTGATTAGATTAAGGATGTTTTATATCCTTTTCCACTTATACCCCTATTCATTAACTATAGAACACCTAATATGTGTGCTAAGCATTTAATTTTGAGTTAGGGGAAAGAAGTAACATAAAAGAGCAGTTAAAATAGTAAGAAGCATAAACTATAGAACACCTAATAGGCTAATACCTGTAATGAGTTCCTAAAAGAGCAGAGAAGTTTTCTCCTTTCAGGTCCGCAGGAAGTACTGGATCCTAGACCAATTTTACCAAAAGAAATAACATAAAGCAGTTAAAATAGTAAGAAGCATAAACCACACAAAAAACAAGGGTTTTATAACCAGTGCATTGAAAATCCTGATAATCTTCACATCACCAAGACCAATATACTATTTTTGAATCCTTAGGGTTTTAATATGTACCTTGAATGGATAACTGATTTTAAGCACATAATTTTCACCAGAGGGAATTTCAAGCCTTTCAAATGCATACTTCCTCTGCAAATAGGAGCAGGAAATCAGAATGAACCCAACAAAATAATAATTTAGAACAAGAGTATCACATTGATCACAAAATTCATCTATGCATCCCAAAATAATCAAATACATCAGAATTTGTTAATCAGCAAACCTTAACAGGAGCCATACTAAAGCCTGAAACATTCAGGTTCAGAAGATGGTTTGCTAACTCGTTCTTTAAATCAGATACTGCATCCTAAAATATTAAAAAATTTTAAAATGGTAAGCATTAGCTCTCAGCAGAAAGAATAAATAGAGAAGAAAGTCAATATAAATAAAATTATACAAATTTATGCCAAAGACCATCAAAAGATAAACTTACTTGCAGCTTTTTATGGAAATCTGCAGACTTCTGGACATCTTTCTCAAGTTTCACCATTTCATCAGTGAGATGTATAGGGTGACTTGGAATGGCATAGACACATCTCTGCATGTTCTTCACAACAACACAACAACTCTGATACGAGTTCCCAGCTTTAACCTAATTCTCAATAAAAATGCAAACAGTCAATGTTATCTTCTCCATTTACCACACACAGTTAATAGAAATGTGTACAATGATTATCGACTATGTGTTTATCTGATTGTTACATACAGCACAGCTTTCCTTCACTCAAAACAATAAGAAAATAAACACATAAGCTTCACACTGTGACTTGACAATTAACGTGTTGATGCCACCTCATGACATAAAAACAATGGTAAATGGATTCATATACAACCCCATCAATTGCAAAAGAAAGATTTGAAACTACATATTGGTACATGTGTAGGCTGTAAGAATACTGTAAATCATTAACCACCTATGCATACATTGCAAATCAAAAGATTTGTTGTAAGGAGACTAACCCTATTAGGAATTCAAATAAAAATTACCTTCCCAAATAAATAAAGCGTTCCCCTATTAGCACCATTAAACTCCTCATAGGCATCGAGTATGTAGAATGGTAGCGAACCATCTTCCTCCAGATTGAATTCTGAGTGTTCTTTCGAATCCGAAACACTTACATTAGCTGCACCGCCATTCCTCACTGCTTGCCAACCTGCAGTAGCACTCAAAGCAGGGTCCTCTTTTTCATCCTTAAGCTTCGCGTTAAAAGAAAACAATTCCTTTTTCACAGCAACAGGTTTTTCCAATACCGTAGAGTCCTTCAAAGGCTCCTCCTCACCAACATTACCATTACTGGGAACTTGCTCAAAGGATGCACCACCATTCTCAGAACTAAAAACGTTCCCAATATCCGAGCCTTCTATAGAAAGCTCATTTTCTTTAACAGTCTCGCATTTCTTCTGCTCTGAACCCAAATCGCTGACGTCATTGCTAACAACCCTAACGGACTCAACATCACAATTTACGGCGGTCTTGAGCAACGAAGAACCTCTCATCAAATCAGATGCTCCAGCAATTGACGAATTGCTGCTGCCGAAAACGCAATTAACCCGCGGCGCATCATTTGTAGCAGAGGATAAATTCGAATTCGAATTGGAAATGGCTTTCGGATGGGATCTTCTGCGCCGTTCCCTATCGGTCTCGTCGGCTGCAAACTCCGCGAGAACATCGTCAACGATGCTGTCGGGGACCTTGTCGTCCCTGCTCTTCTTGAACGTCGATGAGGTGAACATGGAGGACAGCCTCTGGGCGCCGACAGCGGCGGCGGAGAGCGCAGCGGACGTGCGTTTATGGTTGGGATTGTGTTCTTTCTTTTCAATCTTCTTCCGCTTTGGCCTGCCTTCATTTTCAGCGCCATCTGATTCGTCAGAGGAGAGGGAGTAACCTGCCTTAGACCAGTCCTCTTCCTCACCTTCGTCGCCGTAGCCAAGGCCGTCATCGTCAACAATGAAGGCGCGGGCCTGCTCACGGCGCTGGGCAACAAGGGCGTTATACTCTTCCTCCTCAACAGTGTCGTAGATGGGGTTTTCGAGTCTGATCTGGGGGGTGGCCCCATCGGATCGGGGCCCGCCGCGGATGCGGGCTTTGAGACGCTCTAGGGCCTCGCTGCGGGCGGAGGAAGTGGGACCTCTGGTCCTTCGCCTACCGGCGCCGGCGGTAGTTGCTGCAGCTTCTTCGTCTGACATAATTTTTTCTCTTTCTCTCTCTTTACTTTTCTGCGAGGGAGAGTGAGAGTGAGATTTGAGAATGAGAGAGAGAGAGAGAAGAGTTAGAAGAGAAGTGAGGTTTAGGGATTTTTAAAGAAAAACGCGGGAGATTTTGGTAGCTTTGGCGCGCTTACAAGGTCGCGTTTCTCGGTTTTTGGTTCTGGTGGATTAGTCTACTTGATTTGCTGAGATATATTTGGGCTTAGGAGAAAAAGCCCAATTTTGTTGGGCCCAGGTATCAACCCTGCAACGCACCAGTGCTTCAACGCCAATACCAACAGTTGTCCAATAAAAACCCAATATCAACATAGACCTAGCCCAAACCATGTCCAAAAAAAAGACAAATACAAAATTTGAGTTGGTTAACGTGTCGGTGAGTGTGGAGGGACAGAAACGCAAACACATTAGTACATTACTCTTCACAATGTCTACAGTCTACACATAAATCTTACTGGTATAAACCAAGATTCTCAATTAAGATTTTCCGCTTTTTTTTATAAAACACAAATCCGTCTAGTTGTATTTTTTATTTAAAAGAACTAGAAAAGATTGTGCATTAACTATTGATAATCATTTCAACGCTTTGAATAAAGCGCATCCATCCATGCTTCGAAAAAGGAGCATTAGTAAGGGTATATTTTATTCCTATGTATCGCGATGAAACAAGCGGAGGCAGAGGCTGATAGTCTTTTTACCAGAAAAAGAATTCTTCTACGAGGATCACTAGTACGGTAAAATACAAAAAAGAAAGCTGAAAGGCAAAGAGGTCCCGCCGCACCAAGAAAGTTACTAAAAGTAAATAACGTATACACAAAGACAAATGGCTGATTAGTCATTACCGGATTCTCTAATCTGAAAAAATATAGAGGCGGGTTTGGAAGTTAGCAGGAAGAAATAGTTACCACTTGGAGAAGGTGTGAGTGAGACACACACAAACTCAGAATTGAATTCATTGCATTCTCTCTCTCTCTCTCTCTCATTCAGGTCCCACCATGCCAGCTGCTGTTACCTCCATCACTCTCTTTCTCTCTTTCTACTACAAACGCCACCACTCACTCACCCTTACCTCAACATTCCTTCTTCTTCTTCTTCTTCTTCAACTTCATGTAGTAACTATCAACCAACAATGCCGGATCATTATTCGAGTGGTGGTGCAACAATGAACGACCAGCTCTCCAACCCAACCTCCATCTTCGGTCTACGCCTCTGCGTTGTTCTTGGTGTCTGCGTTGGCGCCTCCGTTGTCCTCCTCTTATTCCTTATCTCCATTTGTCTCGCTTCCAAGCGCTCCAAGAACAGCAAAACCACCACCACCACCAACAACAACACTTCATCTTCAATCCCCGTCCCTGATGTATCCAGGGAGATCCAAGAGATCAGAGTTATCGACCCAAACCCATTGCCCGACCCGATTCCCGAACCGGAACCGGACGAAGAGAACCCATCCGTGGTCTACAACAGAATCCAGTTCGAGATAGGGAAGAACCATAGAATCTCTTATCCTACTGAACAACGTCCTTTTCTAAGGTCTTCTTCCCGTGAAGGCAGTGGTGAGGTTCCTACCGTGATCCCTGAGGTTTCTCACTTGGGTTGGGGGCACTGGTACACCCTCAGGGAGCTTGAGGATTCCACCAATGGGTTTGCACCGGAGAATGTCATTGGTGAAGGTGGCTATGGAATTGTTTACCATGGTGTCTTGAAGGACAACACAAACGTTGCCGTTAAGAATTTGCTCAACAACAGGTCAACTCAATCAACATCTGTTTCTTTTTTCTTTCTATTTATGACTCAAATTAATGCTAAGATTGGTGTGTGATAATCATAGCAGGGGACAAGCAGAGAGAGAGTTTAAGGTTGAAGTGGAAGCTATAGGAAGAGTTCGGCACAAGAATCTAGTGAGGTTGCTCGGTTATTGTGCTGAAGGAGCACACAGAATGCTTGTGTATGAGTACGTTGACAATGGTAACTTGGAGCAGTGGCTGCATGGTGATGTTGGGTCATGCAGCCCTCTAACTTGGGAGATTCGAATGAACATTATCCTTGGAACGGCTAAAGGGTAATTAAACGAACGAAGTTGACTTAACTACTTTTCTGTTGTTTTCATTGGCCAAATGTCATAACTGTTTGTAATTTATTTTTTTGAACAGGCTAACTTATCTTCATGAGGGGCTGGAGCCAAAAGTCGTTCACCGTGATATCAAATCAAGCAATATCTTGATCGATAAGCAGTGGAATTCCAAGGTTTCAGATTTTGGCCTTGCCAAACTCCTTGGCTCTCACAACAGCTATGTCACCACCCGTGTTATGGGTACATTTGGGTTTGTAAACTCCTACTCTCCCCTGTTTCATTTGCCTCTGTTTGGGAATGAGACAAATACAATAATAGACAACTTGTCATCTGTCTCCAATGTTTTAGTATTTGAGTTGCCAACAGTTCTCTCACATATTCTCAGCTCCTTTTGGCAGATATGTAGCTCCAGAATATGCAAGTACTGGCATGTTGAATGAACGAAGTGATGTATATAGTTTTGGAATTCTTATCATGGAAGTAATCACAGGGAGAAACCCGGTTGATTATAGCCTCCCGCCGGAAGAGGTTTCGATATGTTTCGCTATTGTAAACATTTTCGATATGTTTCGCTATTGTAAACATTTCTTTCAGTTATACTTATTGCCCTTTTCACAATCAGCTGAAAAGTGAAAACTCTTGGTTTTCAGGTGAATTTAGTTGATTGGCTCAAGAAGATGGTTAGTAACAGAAATCCAGAGGGAGTGTTGGATCCTAAGCTTCCTGAGAAACCAACATTAAGGGCACTAAAGCGAGTCCTTCTTGTAGCTCTACGCTGCACAGACCCTAATGCACAAAAACGGCCTAAAATGGGGCATGTTATACACATGCTTGAGGCTGAAGATTCACTCAATTACAAAGAGGTAAGTAAATAACCATTCCCTTTACATATATGTTTGATATAAAAAATTTGCTGTATATTTCTTTCATTTTCTTTCTTGCTGGATCTATTTTCATGAAGTACTGCTATTCTTCCAAGCATGCTTTCATCATGCATGCTAATTAGTAAGTGGACCACACCAAACTTTAATTAACAAAAGCCACGTTTTTACTGATTGTACAAACACCCTCTTGTCCCAGGATCGCAGAACCAGAAGGGATGCAGATCAGTCACCTAACCCTGGAGTAAATGATGGATTAACAGTGAATGCAACTGTATCAGATGGTGACTGTAACAATGAAAATGGCAGGTGTGGCCATGACACAACAAATAGCCATCAAGTAGAAAAACAATAAATTTGGAGACATGTTGGTGCAACTCATTTTCCCCCTAATCATTATTATACTCATATTCCTCAATCCTCATTACAGCAAGATGCAGTTTGAGATTTCACCAAAGGTGGAAAGTGGAAACTAACGAGTACGTGGTTAGTAATATAGTACAAAAAGAAAAAAAAAATGAGTTATATTTTCACTGCTCATAAAGTTGGAGTGCTATCTCTTTAATGGTCAGATGATAGCCTGTGGTACCCTCATTTAATATACACAACCTGTCAAGGACTAACGCCAAAACTATATGCTCCAGTGAGGACCTGCCATACCAATAAATACTAGACCATACCCTTCATTGTGCTTTGATCCTTCCATATACTCACAAAAGCCTCAAAAATAGTCATATTTGCCAGCTTTCTCTCTGTCCCGTGTCCTGTTCCCTTTTCTTTTCAGGGGATGATTATGTAGCTTCTGCTTGAGTATGGTCATGTAAAGATTAGCCGTATTGTTCAATTCATCCAATAAAAAGAATTTTTGTGCATTTAAAAGATAAATCTAATTATGTGTATTCTAATCTCGAAACAAGAATTTTACGGGAATAAAATAAACTAAATTTTGTTATGAATTTGTCCCTTTTATAATGTAAATCACTGGGGAATGAATTCTCTCAAAATTTGTATTTCAGTTGTTGTTAAACAAAACTTTGGTCTACACGATTTAGTAATAAAACATTCAAGGTGATATTCACATCGCTAAATCATTAGACTATGTAGCGATATAGTAACCAATAACCTAAAAAAAATGTCGCTTTCAAAACATACTATCAACTATATTTATGCTTGTCCTTGGGTTGGAAGTGAGTCAAGCCAGCTTATAAGCTAGCTCGAGCTCGATTTATTAACGGCTTGATAAGTTGAGCTGGTGAGCTGAGCTTGAGTCTAGAATTAAACTCGAAAATTAAATGAGTCGAACTTGAGTTAGATAAGCTCAACTCATTAGCTCGTGAGCCTGTTCGAAAATATATATAAATATTTATTTATCTATTAAATTATTAATAGACATAATATCCAAAATATAAAGTATTAATTACTTATTATATAAAGGTGATGTTTTATATGAAAAAAGATATTTATAACCAATAATTAGTTAACCAATATTAATCACACTGAAAATAAAAATAAAATAATAATTATAAATGAATTGAATTTTTTTTATATTCTTAATTGATGTTGGTTAATTTCTTAATTAATTATTTATCATTATTTATATATATGTTATGTTGTTATAATTTATTGAGATAAATTTATATATTATATTCATGTTATATGATTTGGCTCGTGAGTTTGAGCTAGCTCATGAGTTTTTGATGAGCAAACTTGAACTTAAGAAATAGACTCAAATGTTAATAAGTTGAACCGTGAGTCAAACTCAATTTTCGCGGGTGTAGACTCGGCTCACTTCGGGCACTACTTGTCTGTGAGTGGGTTGCGTTGCATACATGGGAGCATAATGCGATATTTTTACTTGTATCATTGTCCTGCTATCCTTTTTTGGGCTATTAGCATGCATATTACTATAGCTGTCGTCAGAGCTGAGTGAGATACAGCACATACAAATCAAGTAGGGGACATGAATTCTTTTTTTACTTTTCTTTTCTCTGTTTTAGTGTAACGTCGGTGGTGTATTGGAATTAGTCAGTTAGACCCACTGTTGGTTGAGTGGGAAAGCTTGTTGTTGTGTTGTGACATGCGTAGACATTGATAATGAATAAAGATGAGGCATCAGTTCCAAACTTCCAATCACCTTCGCCTCCTCCAACCTCAATCCGGAGATGCTTTTTGGAGTCTCTTTTCAACAATTTGAGCAAACAATAAACCATGGAATTAAGCATGACACAAATTCATAAGAAGTGCAACGGAGAGTTCTTGGGTGACTCCATCACCACATAAGCTTTCCCTTCCATTCCATTCCACCACCTTCATCATCTTCAATTCTTCATTGCCAACATCAATCGATCGACGAGTCGCCGCCATAGCAACACCGTCCACCATCACAAGCCATCGCCATCAATCTTCGTCTTTTGCACAGTTTCTTGCCTCCCTAATGTTGCCCTTTGGTTTTTTTTTTTGGTGATAATAGATTAAAGAAAAACAAAAGAGAAACTAGCTGTAGGGCAGCATGAAAAACATAACAAAGACTATTCTAAGTCTTGTTGGAGAAGGTCT
>JASCZI010242322.1:10568-27289 GCA_036250425.1 Stylosanthes scabra | reverse complement strand
TATGGATTTTCATTTCTCTTTCCACCCTTTTTGTCATTGATGCTCAGAGCCTTTAGACTTTTCTTAGTATTCACATTTGGTTACTTTTGTAACTTGCTGCTTTACAACTTTTGAGAACTCTATAATACTTCTCTAAATCCCACCCATTGATGGTTTTACTCTTTGATCACAGAACTTCTTTGAGGATCTGGACTGGGTTTCTTCACTACAGAAAATTATTATCCTTCTTTCTCTGTTCTCACCCTTTTTGTAAAATAAAAGACAGAAAACCCTTTTATTTCATTTTTGATTACTTGCTGAGCAAAGTAGGCTCCAAGTATAATGTTGTTTTATATGAACAACATATATATATAGGAGATTACAAGCACACAAAAAATAAGAAGAGATAAAAAGAGAATATAATACACAATAGAATAAAAAGAGAATATAATACACAATAGAAGTAATTAAGAGAACAGAACAACACAACTTTTTAATCTTCATCAGAATCTCCATCATCTCTGGCTTCCCAAGTTTTCTTTTTACCATGATCATCATCTTGTATATTTTGGGTGCCATGTTAATATAGTTAATGAGAATGAACGGCAACACCAAACTTAAAGGGTTTGCTTGTCCCTAATAAGGAATCATGCTAATGAACAGAATGATGCATTATTAATTCATTGATTGGTGGAACACCAAACTTATAATCTGAAACATACCTAATATGAGATGATGAACTAGTGAATGAATTAGTGATTAATGATTTAGTGAATATGCATGGTTTTATGCTTTAACCCTAAACCTAAAATGCATGGATTATGCATGAATTGAGTTGGGGTTTTGAGCTTGGAAAAGCTCCCCCTGGATGTGTAACACGCCACAATGGGCGTGTAGCACATGACCCAGGCATATAGCACATGACCTTGATGTGCTACACGTCGAAATTTAACGTATAGAAGAATGTTTGAGGTTTTAGGCGTGTAGCACATCAATGTGGTGTGTTACACGCCAATGAAATATGTGAGTGGGGTATGTATGCATGAAAAATGTTTAAATGAATATGAATGATATTGATGAAAGAAAACTCTTGAGCCTTTTTTTTTATTATTTATGTTCTTCTTTGTTTGCTTGATTCTTGAATCTCTTGAATTTGTTTTTGTCTTTATTGTCACTTGATTTGCTTTCTCTGTTTTTTTGAGATCCTAAAAAATAATTAGATGAGATTAGTATTAAGATGATTATCACTACTAAAACTTATAATTTAAGAAAAAAATGTTTGACATTAAGCACTCTTTTATTGTCATTAGCTTGACATTGTCCCTCTTCAAGGTAGTTGGATTTCCAAAACTTTCTGTCCATGTGTGAAGCCTTCTGGATGGATCTTATTGTATTTTCATCCTTTGATTTTGCTTTCATGAATTTCTTTTGGTTTCTTTGATTGCTTGATCATAGGAGGAGTTTTGCTTGACCTCGGTGGTGATTTATGCTCTTCTTTTCTTGTTATATCATCAATATATGGCACCACCATTTTGTTAGCTTGCAAGGATGGTTGTGACTCAATTCTCATGCATTGATCGTTCTCACTTGTGGTTTGGATGCCCTTGAAGATGTGGAAGGTTATGTGCTCATCATGCACTCTCAACATTACTTCACCTTTTTCCACATCTATCATTGCTCTGTCAGTGGTTAGGAATGGTCTTCCTAGAATGAGGGGAGTATTTTCATCTTTTTCCATGTCAAGTATTAAAAAGTCCGCAGGGAAGAAAAATTTATCCACTTTCACCAAGACATTTTCTATCTATTCCATGAGCATGTCTCTTTGATTTGTCAGCCATTACCTTTGTTGGTTTCACCTCTTTAATATGGAGCTTTTTCATCACTGACAATGGCATCAAGTTGATGCTTGATCCAAGATCGCATAGTGCTTTCTTAAAGAGTGTATTTCCAATAGAACATGGAATCTAGAAACTTCTCGAATCTTTTTTCTTTGTTGGCAAGTTTCTTTGTATCTTCATCTTTGCTTCTTCTTCCTCTCTCTGCTGTGAGTGCTACTGTGCGAGACAGAATCAGTTGCCGGGAGCGACCTGCGTTGACGTTTAAAAGGTGGAAGATCGACTAGAACCATCAGCGCACAACCATTGCCTTGTGGAGGTGAGTCAGAGAACAAAACCCTTCTGGTGTCAATGCTCTATAATTGCTTATTTTGTTTATATAATTTATTTTTTTCATATATTTTCGCTACATTTTGTGGTTAGGGTTAATGAAAAATCTGTATATGTTAGGGTTTTGAGAGAAAATTCCGTTCATTAGGCACTAATATATCATTATAGGTGGAGCAACTTCATAAAATTTTCAAACTTTGTGGGTCTTTTTCTGAAGAATACTGGAAGAAATAAAAGCTACCAAATACAACAATTTTCAAACCTCAACAACCCATATAAACGCATTGTTTCTGAGACATTCAAGGATTTTTCTTAATCTGCACTGAGCCTATTCGAGGTACTTCTTGCTATAGAACCCCAAGATTGAGGAATAGCATCTTATGCACTTCAAAATGAGGTAGTTAGAAGTTTTATTTTCCCTAACTTCAACCCCATGACCCCATAATTTCTTTCTGTATGTAATACCTTTTGCAATTTATTCATGTTGTGACCTCAGCATTTTTTTTTCTTGTAATTATTTTTTGGTAACTATTGCTTTTAATCTCTCATGTCCAGTTTTTCAAACAATAATACTATAATAGTGCTAAGCTTTGTTGATAATGTATGATTTGCTAATCCCTAATAAGTTGTCCTGCCTTTTCATGGGCTAAACTAAAGGGTAGACATTTTTCTTTTCATATATTAATAACCGAATAATAAAGTGGTTCTCCATTCCATTTTATTTCTTTGGCAATCCCTTGGAAATGTTGATTTCTTGAACCTAGTTAATCAATTATTTTCTTCTATTGTTGCTTGATATATGTAGTGATGCTTCTGGTTTTGTCTTTATGTTACTATTCTTTACCCTTTTGTGTACTTTAAAAGCGTCTAAAAATGTTCTCGCTCCTGCTTCTAATGCTGAATTGCAAGCACCAATAGAGATATGTTAAATAATAAACTTGAATTAATAGGTCTCATCCTTAGATGAATCAATTCACTTTTACTTGGAAAAGAGAAATGTTCTTATTAGCCTCAATCATACCTTTGGATCAAGACACACTGAATTGAGTAAACAAAAAGTATGTTGGCTTGATGGCACACAATTGTCCGAATTTTCTAGTTCATTTGCAGTTCAAGGTGATGGCAATCGATCAATTTTTTGGATGAACAGAAATTGCGCGAGAAGGACTTCAATCCTTTTGAAAAGGAACCTACCATGCTAAATAAATTTTTTATAATAAAACAATGTTTGAAAGATGTTTGATTTGAGACTATTGTCTAGTGGCAATCTTCATATAGATATTTCCTCACAACATTAAATAAGTGATGTTGGGGAATTTGTGCTCCGGTTATAAGATAGATCTTAGATTGCATTTGGATAATGACAGTAATACAAAGATAATAGATGCAGGAATTCGTTCAGTTGTGTTCTGCAGACACAAAAACACAATTTTTTTTTATTCTACCAGAAATAAAAATTTGTGTGTGTATTTCCTAAAACTAGAGGCAAAACAAAAATATTTGTTTCTGTCTGGTGTCTTTTGTATCAATTATTTACCAGTTTTCGTTTGTGTTGGCAGGGTTATGCTTCCAGAAACAAAAGCTTCTACTATTCTGGACAAGTTGTCACAGGGTAACATTGAAGACATGCTCAGGGAGCACAAAAGGCATAACCACCAGGCTGTCCTCAAAGCTCGTTTGGACAAGGACAACATTAAAAGGGATAACAAGGAGAATGTCCTAACTGAAATATGTGTGTGTGAGAAAGAGCAATGTCCCAAACATTGAGTTGATAGCATGTCTTGCACGGTAAATACACTATTTTGGGAATTAGGGTTCGAGCAATGGTATTTGTAAGTAGGAAGGGGCCAAATTGAGGCCACCATGTATACTTATTGGCCACGTCAATAAATTTTTCACAGAATCTAATGGCCAACATGAGTCACAACTTTAAAAGTGAAGGGCTATTTTGATAACAAATGAATTTCGGGACTAAGTTGATCATAAGCCCAAATTTTCAGGGCCAAATTGATATTTAACTCACAAGATAACAGTAGATTTTCAAAGGGCATGTTTGATATTTGCAAGTCCCAAACACCACTGGTGGGGCTACGAAAGTACGCCAGAAGGACAAGGCCTATACGGCTATACGATTAGATCAGCATCTATGTGTCTCGTCATTAATATTAATATTTGTTTTTCATGATCATCAAAAATATATTAATATTTGTTTTTTTTTAAAAGAAACTATTTATATGTTTTTTACATTAAATAGAAATTGTATAAGAATATGTGAATAATGATACGTCGTGTAGTGATTTAATTTAAAATACATAATTATGGTTGTCTACCTATTTAGGCCCGTTTGTTAAATACCTCTTTATTCACGAGTTACAGTTTTCCAGTACAAATTGTTTATGGTCAATCCGAGGGGTTAAATGGAGTGATCTATTTTATTTATTTAAAAAATAAGTAAAAAAAAAAACAAAAATAGACAAAAAAATCCAATTTTTTAGTAAAAACCTTGAGAAATAAATTTTTTTGTCGATAAATCCAATTTTTTGGTTGGATTAGTAAAAATTCAAAAAAAAAAAAAAACTCCAATACATTTAGTTCATGGGATATCCTGTTTAGACAGTAATTTTTTCTGGGTTAATTGTACCCAGTTGTTTTGTCCATATTTTTAATAGACCTAATTTTTTTGGAAAAATCTATCCATTGAAGACAGACAGTTTAGGCTGATCCTATAAAAAAATATTAGATAATACAATGTGCTATAAAATGGTGCTTTAAAATCAATTAGTTCAATGAAAAAAACACATAGATATAAGAGATGTCCTATGAAATGTTGTTAAATTTTCATAAGCAGAAATTTATTAAAAATTAGGTTATTTTATTTTAAAGAAAATTATTTTTGTTTTATTTTATTTTAATGTGTGTCAATATTTAATGTGTATATGTTACTGTTAAATTTTGTTGAATGGACTATATTATATTTTTTATTTTCTTAAAGATATCTTCAATTATTCATTTTTTTATTAGAATAAGGACAGAAACTTTTTTATAAACTGAAAAATAAGGTAAAAAAGAGATACATACTTTATAGATACTCACCCATTCATTACTACGAGTGTAGATACATGGCCTAGACGGGCTCAAGACCCGGTTCAGACCCGATGAAATTGCGTCATTTTTTGCTCGGCTTTAAAACGATTCGAATTAGAGACGAAGCCAATAAAATCAACTCGATAAAAATATGAAATCGGAGTTGGACCTAGGCTTGGGTCACCGGACAAATAATTAAAATTTTTAAATAATATAATAGTGTGTATAAAGTGATGAATTAGTGAACAATAAAATATAATTATGTGATTATGTAACTCTTATTCATTTGCACCGATTTTTTATACAAGACTCACTCGACCTATTTTCCAAGCTCGTTTAGCCTAATTGTATTATTTAAGAATTTAAATTAAATTTAAGAATTAAAATTATGTTTTAATATTGTATTTTATTATGTTAAGAATATATTATGTTTTATTATATGATAGATCAATATTTGTGCTATAACCAAGTGATCTATATTTTGAAATTTCATTGCAGAAGATCTGAATTTTAGCAGACTTAAAATTAAAGAGATTTTATCAAGTTTATGATCGAACTAGGGTCTCAAGAATAGACTCGAAATATATTTTAGATTGGATCTAAATTAAAAAATGTACGGTTTCATCCAATTTTATGTACACACGTACCCATTATTTTCTTTACTCATAAATTATATGCTAATTTAATAATTTTATATATCATTTTTAATAATAATTTTTTATAATCTAAATTTAATTTAATTTTTTGTGCGAGGAACAAACGAATAAAATAGTTTAAATGTATTTTTGCTTTTCAATAATTGTTCTTACCACTACAAACACAATAACATTATTATACAATTTTTTTTTCAAAATGTGTCAATCAAGTTAAATTTACTGAAATGTCCTCGCACGTGTTCACACTCCACAAGGACCAAACACATTCAACGCGGAGCTGCTATAGCACTAAACGGGTCAGCATGACACATGCCTCCCTCTCCATTAATCCACGTCCTTTTGCCACTTTAGCCACCACACTTGCATGTCCACCATAGAAGCAATGCATATGCTTATGTTGCTGTCAACTCGGATGTGGTGGGAATGTGTCAACTCGGATGCGGTGAGAATGATGCGGTGTGATGCGGTGCTTGCGGATCCTTTACGGCCTATTTGGAAACCCTGGAATTTAATTTCCAGGATAATTGAATTCAATTCCAGTGTTTTGAAATAAATATTAAGTAAAACGGTGCCTATAGAATTGAATTCAATTCCATTGTTTATCTCTAAAACCAATTCCAATATAAATAAGTCTGATTTGAAATTTTATTCCATTAGAATTCTACTAAAAAATCAAATATCTAAAATATCCTTATATCTAATTATTTCATTCATCCACTTATCTCTTAGCAGCAGTAACAACAGCACACTCTTCCTTTTCACGTTATTTTTTCTTTTCTGCAACAAGTTTGTATTCATATTTCTCATTTTTTTCTTCACGTTGTTTCTCTTCTTCTCATCTTCAGCATCATCAACTGCAAGTTTTTCTTCTTTCATTTTTATATTTGTAGCCATTAGTTGCTATCTTTTATTTATATTTTTTTGTGATTTAGTTTATTTTTAAAAAAAATATATGATAAACTAAAATTATTTTAGGATAAATTTATTATAATTTTTTAGTGTTAATTTTGTATGCATATCTTTGTAAATGTAAATTGAAGTTAACTATATTCAATTACTCGTACTTAGTAAAGATTAAACTTAAAAAGTTTTTATAAAAAAAATTACACATGTTATTATCAATACAAGACCTCAGGCTTTTAAATTATTTAATGCAATTAAAAACTTGAGTGTGCAAGATCATAAATTCTTTAAAGCTGTAGGTTGACTTGCTAAAATTAAATATTTTTAATTATATCATATTTATTATTAAATATAATATAATATAAAAAAAAGGTAAATTTGTCTGAATATAATATTTCAATTTCATTGATAAGCATTCCAAACACGGAAATTCAATTCATTTCTATACTTTTATTAATTCATTTTAAACACTCGAATTCAATTCAATTTTTAATAGAATTGAATGAATTCAATTTAATTCAATGTCATTAAAAGTTTTTAAATAGGCTCTTATAAGCCAAGAGCCTGGTGTGGGGCTTGAGTTGCGCCTGTCGCCATGGGTTGGCTTGAAGAAATGGAGAACCCGAGGAAGAGAAAGCAAAACCAGTGAAGCGATTAAAGAAATCGAAGAATTAAGAGAGGGAGAAGAGGGCGACCGGCTTGGAAAGCCACCACCGTTGCCGCCACTGGGTCAGAGTGGTAGCTCGGTGCTCTGTCCAAGCCAATAGTGCTTTCTGGCCTCCTCTCGACGTCTCTGTCGGCTTCCTTTAGGTAGCCCCTTCCTTGCCTCATCCTTCTCCCTCTATTAACGTTTGTTGATTCTGTTGTGTTCTTATTTCTAAATCAGCTTTGCCCTACTATGATTTAGTAGATTGCAGGTGATGTATTTTTCATTGTTCACGAATTATTTAATTGTTGTTCTGAATTAATCTATTAAGTTATGATTCTGCTTTCTTGGTTATAAATAGCTAGCTAAGCAAGAGACACCGCCCCACCTCCATCGCAGCCGGTTATGTGTCGTCTCCAGGAGTTGCCTCGCCTTTGTCCGGTTCTGCGTGCCGCCAGGATATCCCTCGCGTCGTTCGGTCCTGAGCCGTCATGTGCCTCTCCCAGCTAGCCGCGGTCGTCTACCTGAAGCTCTGCGTCACCACTCGCCACCTCTGAAGGTAGAATCAGTGCTCTGGGTTCCTGCTTCTTTCTTTTTTTTTTCTTTTTTCTTTTTTTAATTCAAATGGAGAGTTGCTGATTTCCTAACTGTTTGATCTTCTGCTGATTTGCTGCTTCTTCTTTCTTTTTTTTTAATTGATTTTTGTTGTTGTTTGCTATTTGTTGTTGCTGCTGTTTGTTGTTGCTGTTGTATTATTGAATGTTATTAAAAAAAAAAATATTCTACAAAATTGAGTGTTATTGTTTGTTGTTGTGAATTTTTATTTGCTAAGATTTTTTCTTTTGACTTTTTTATTTTGATTTTATGACATAAAGCTGATTCAAAATTAACAGCGTATTAAAATTAACTTCCATTAGCTTGTACAGTTGCTAAATTGATTTAGTAAGTCTTCACTGTAATGAAATTCATGTTCAATATAGCCACCACATTTTTATGGGTTCAACTATTAGCTTCTTGTAATAGCGCACTATCATGGAAGAGGGAGTGGAAACTAAGGAAAATAAGATGAAAGGAGGTAGCAGAGGTCTTGTGATGGTGGGGAGTCATTAACCGGGGTAATGGTAGAATGCTGGGGAATAATGACCTAATCTCGTTGAATATGATTGAATTATTGGCTGATTACGTATTGCTTTGCCAGGATTTCTTAAGGGCGTTGGATTGAATTTAGGGGCTGTTTCTTATATTTGTTGGATGTCTTGCTGTCTTTTTCTATTTTTATATGTACTGTGTTGCTCTCATCCGAGATGAGGTTTGCTGAACTTCTCCCTGGGAGAGCCTTTTAAGTATTAAAAAAAGATAACAAGAGACATAAAGGAAGATGAAGAATATCTTAAAGAAGAAGAACATGGTTTGGCAAGCACGCGGATGGTAACTCAACTATCATGTGAGCCATTTTTTTTTTCATTTAACTTTATTTTTGTATGTAGAATGTGTACTTGCATTGGAGTGTGCTCCATTCTCAGTGCTATCTAATCAATGTCCTTCTATCTTCCCATTTAGTCACTTTTTGAGAAATTATTTGGATATTCCATTTTAAGTTGTAATATTGATCAGTGATTCATCAATAGCACTCTTTTGGTTAAATTGCCCACTCCATTCTTTGTTTTGTTTTTTCTTTTTTGGCTAAATTCTTTTTACTTAATATTGGTGTTAAGAGGCCTGGTTCCTGGACTTCTCATAGGGCATGTGTTTCACATTGAATGCATATTGGGCAGCCCCTGGCTCTCTTTTCCCCTTTCTCGATTAGTTGATTTCTTGTTGTGACTATCATAATTTGTTTTTCCAGAAGCATATGCTGTTTCTTTCTACTAATATGATCACACCATTCATCATTGCACATCTGTATAAAGCTTTTGCTATTGGTTCATGTGAAATTTGTTCTTTTTCATTAGGTATCCAACGGAAGATGAGGGACTATCAACTTGCTAGGTTGAACTGGCTCATGAATGGTATAAATGGATCAGAATTCTGGCAGATGAAATGGTAGTTTTTCTATGTTAGGCGCTTACAATTAAGTCTCTGTGCAAATCAGTTCATGAATATAATGACAATGTCATGTATAGATTGCTTTTCATAAGTATTAAAATTAATTATATAATTTATTTGCAGGGTCTTGAAAAAATATTACAAACTATATCATTACTAGGCTATTTATATGAATTCAGAGGAATATCGGGCCCTCGTATGGTTGTTGCTCCAAAGTCCAAAATCTACTCTTGGAAATTGGATGAATGAGTTTCGACGCTTTTGTCCTATTTGCGAGCAATAAAGTTCCTTGGTAACACTGATGAAAGGGTAAGAAGCTGTTGTGAATTACTTTTCAAAGGTACATTAGTGGATATTTTTTACAGTTGTCTGTTTCTTTCAATTTATAATTGCAGAGGCATATACGAGAGGAGTTATTGGTTGCTGGGAAATTTGATGTGTGTTACAAGTTTTGAAATGGTTATCAAGGAGAAATCTACACTGGGTCGATTTAGTTGGCGTTACATTATTGTTGATGAGGCCCACATAATTAAGAATGATGACTCCCTCCTTTCCAAGACAATGAGACTCTACAATACAAACCATCGACTCCTTATATAACTGGGACACCACTACAAGTAAGTCTTTGTTTATTATGCACTAAAATGATGTGATGTAATCACATAACTGGTGTTCCTATTTTTCTTTATTTTGTTGATCCATGTAGTTTAATTCCTTAGGCAGGAGCCATATCCTCCTATGGAGCTCATGGCTCTGCTGAACAGTCATGCCAATTCATGTCACTTCAAATGAATTTAAAGTTTAGCATGACCTGTGTGTATTATGGTTTGCAATTTACCTTTCAAAAATAGACTGCCGTGTATGTTAGCAATGATGGGCAATGATGGGCAGTATGGCTTGTTTAGTCTCTAAATCTGACTGTTTATCTGCCTATATTCTTGCTGAGAATTTCTATGCATAGTCAGGTTGTAGTTTACCGGTAGGATGGACCAAAGGAGTTAAATTATTCATAACATGGTTCGTATATTTTCTGTATTTCCTGCAGCATTGGATGAGTAGAATTCTGGCTTATTTTGACACCTAACCTTCAGTCATATTTTTGAAAACTAGGCTGGACCTGCTGATCCAATAACCGCTCTAAAACTTGTACTTCTTTCTTCTGTACAATCCTACTGTTTGTTGATAGAGTGTTGTAATTTGTTAAACACTGATTTTAGTTCACTTTCCTTTGTGACATACTGACATGCATTATCTAACAAAGTTGGACATTTACTGTTTATGATTGCAGAACAATCTTCATGAACTCTGGGCTCTTCTCAATTTTCTTCTTCCTGAAATCTTTGGCTCTGCTGAACCTTTTGATGAATGGTTCCAAATATCAGGTGAAAATGACCAGCAAGCGGTTGTTCAACAATTACACAAGGTTAGCCATGAACCTCCTTTATTTGTCGAGTGTTTGCTGTTTTAATCACTTAATCTGACACTGAGTAATATTTTCACTTTATATGTACATTTTAGGTCCTTTGCCTGTTTCTCCTACGGAGGCTAAAGTCAGATGTCGAGAAAGGGTTGGCTCCATACTCAACGTAGGCATGTCACAAATGCAGAAGCAGTACTATGGGCATTACTAGCGGTTGTCAATGCTGGTGGGGAACGAAAACGTCTCCTCAACATAGCAATGCAACTGCGTAAATGTTGTAATCACCCATATCTCTTCCAAGATGCTGAACTCGATCCTCCCCCTATACAACTAGAGACCATCTTGTCACAAATGATGGTAAAACTTCTCTTTACATAAAGAGATCTTCCAAAGGTTCTTTGTAGGATGATCATTTAATGATGTGACATTGTCAGTCTAATGTTTTTAAATGTTTCTTTTGTAGGAAAAATGGTTCTGTTGGATAAGTTACTTCCTAAATTAGAAGAGCATGATTCTCGGGTCCTTATGTTTTTAAATGTGACATTGTCATTTTCCCAGGTTAGTATTCTTTAAGAACAAGATTTCAGTCACTGATTTTCTTACTTTATGCAATCTAAATTATTTCTTCCCATCTTTGCTTAATTGTGGCCCTTCTGCAGATTACTAGGCTGCTGGACATACTTGAAGATTATTTGATACTTCGGTGATATCAATATTGCCGAATAGACACTGCTCATATTTACACCAGACAATTTGTTAGTAGTGTTGACGTAGGAAAACTTATGGAATTCTGCAGAATTTTTTAAGCTAGCAAATCGAGCCGTTGGAATCATGCTCAGAGAGACAACATAATTTCATGTAATGGGCAACATGGAGCAAAGTTACATTCACCTGAGCCTCTCTCTGTTGTGCTCTTTCAAATGAAGGTATAATTGTACTTAATTTCTAACTTAATGCTCTATTATGAAAAGGCAAAAACAGATTTTTACTTTTCAAAGTATAGTTACGATATCAATTGTTTTTGGAAGCTGATTTGATGAATGGGTTCTTGGATTTGTCAATTACATGACCTTGAAATTTTGTATTCTAAATTAAAAATTAAGTTGTCAAATAGTGGTGGAAAGAGAACGTGTAAATAAAATTAGGAGTTAGAAAAAAAAATGTATGCTGATTGAGTTTTATGTTAAAAATAAGCTTGTAAAGAAGATTTGAGGAGTACTTTTGTTTGCCATTTTTATTTATTCAATAGATTTTTTGGATTTTTTAAACTAAGATGCTATATATTTGATTGAAGGAATGGAGTAACTGAAGAATTAGCTTTAATTGAATTATTAAGGTATTATCTGTGATTTATAAACATTGCTATGTGACGAAAATTGTAAACATCCTTAGCTTTGAATTTATCTGCAAACGAAAAATTCAATATTGAACAAATCATTACCATGGAGCCTAGAGGTCTAGAAGTTAGTCTAAATTAATACATATTAGTCTTAAATTATAAATTAAGATGTGATGTGGTTATTCCTTAAGAAGATTTTCGTCCATTCATTGTGATGGAGAACGGGGGTAATTTAGAAGTGAATAAGCTTTTCTTGGTTCCCTTTCAATTTGATGCTTATAATGTCTAAACATTAAGATAATCAACACACTAATCATAACCTCACATAATGATTATATAATCAGTTTTATTTTTTATTTTAATCACCCACTTATACACTGCATTAAAAAAAAATAAACGGAATATCCTGTATGAAGAATCAGGAGGAAAATATATGTGGTCCATGCCGATTTTGGGCCCACTGAATTTGAGCTCCAACTATTTGTTGAATAGCTTTTATATTTGTACAACTCATGAACTTAACACACTTAATTTGTCACTGACTTCGTGGACTCTTCTTGAGTGTAAGGTAAGCAAATCAAATCCCAGATCTCAATAACTGCCTTCTAAATTGTACATGACACTTTGGATCCACTTCATTTTTGTTGTTTTCTCAATCTTGTTCAGTGGTTGTCGTTCATCAATTTGTGATCATGTTGGACTTAATTAGTTATTTATCATTTTTATTTGCTTTGATGATGAGTGCCATGAAATAGCCATTGCATTTGTATCTTTTGTTGCTGTTTCTTCTGTGCTTTTCATTCTTTTATGATATGATGTTGTCCTTGCTTTCATTGGTTGAAAGAATTTTTAGAAATGAAAATCTTGTCTTTTTCCTATGGGATCTATGTGCTTTTGATAATTGAAATATGAAACCCTTTTCAATATATGAGTTCAGGTCATCAAATTGAGTTTGTGAATTTAAGAGTTTAGATGAACTCTCAGGTTTGATAATCTCAGCAAATGATATAGGCATCTATGGACTATGGCTATGAATATCCCCTGCGTTTTCTGCTTCATATGTCGATTCCTTTCAGGATTTCGTAAATGTTGGACAATAGATTTCTCAACAAAGTAAATGTGCAATGCAGGTTTCGTCACTCAAAGTTGTAAACCAACTGGAAATGGGTCGCGGGGTTAGTGCGGCGGTAGTCAAAGCTCTTTGGGCTATCTCTTTGGCAGTGGAGAAACCACCGCTGCCAACAATATCCAAAGAGCAAGCCGTCAAGGTCATCCTGTAAATGGTGGACATGCTCATTCTAATGCGCTTGCTGCATCACCACCAATCGAGAAGCAAATTCCGGCCAGAATTCCAGGGACTCTTACCAACAATTACCACCGAAGGACAGAACTGTGGCAATTTTCTCATAGTACATCTCTTGTCAACTTTTTTATCACATTCTTTTCAATTGGGCTGCATAATTTACTCCAGGGTAGAGTATGTTAGTCTAGAAAGTTCTGGAATACTTGGCATTTTCAAGTTATCAACCTATAATGGATAGGATAGAAAATTCTCTCTTATTTCATTGACCAACAGTAATGAGTAGTGCTTGCTAAAAAGTTATGAAGAACTTGTTGTGTCTCTTTAGGTTACGTCAGGGTCAGGACATGATCAAAAATTTAGTCTACAGGGCTGTGCATAATCAACTTTAGTGTGGAAGAAATTAATATGAATCATGTTAATTAATTACAGTTTGATTTGGTAGTAACATAAATTCTGTTTTCTTTCATATATATGTAAATTATCAGGGGCTTCTTAATCCTAATATTTCTGTTCTGTGTTAGGTAAATTCAAATGACTTATTTGATATTGCATGTTAACCAATATTTTTGTCCCAATTGAAATTATAGAAATTACAACTTATTACATAAAAGATACTCAATAGATCTCTATCTCCACCATTTCTTACAAAATTGAGTTTGTTTTATGCAATAGCATTGAAGATTAAGAAACATTTTACTTTTGAATTTGTTGTTGTCCTTGGTTATGCTAATAACAAGCAATTGGTGCTAATGATGGTTTGAATTTTGGGTGCAAGATTGTCCAACTACCAAGGTTCATGTTGCCCCTGGTGGTGGGTCTTCCTTGGGTTACCTCTTTGGTGGTCCTCCACCTAATGGGAACTAATTCATAGCCTTTTCATTCTGACTTCACTGTGAAAAATTGATATACATATGTTGTGTTTTGATCCAAAATTAAGGAGTTGTTCCATGTGTAATTGATTTCATTGCCTTGATATTGCTGGTGTGGCTGATATAGCTTAAGCTATGCTTATTAGTGATCGATAGTGTTGTTCTCTTTTTCTTTTTTCCAAATGTAATTGTCAATACGTTTAAATTATTATTATCTATTCAAATTGATGTTTTTATTTCACACATGTTTATAGCAATTGTTTAATAAATTAATGTTTATATTTCACTCGAGTATATGTTCTCTTCTCTATTTACCGTGATGGTTTTCCCATTTTTTTTTCTTTCGAAGAAGAGGTTTTTATCAGTTGTTTGTTTTTATCAGTTGTTTATGTTATTAACTAATACATAGATCTACGTCAGTCAAATTGCAAGGTTAAGGTTTATCTAATCATCCCATAATTATTGTTAGAGTGGTGATTTATTAAGCTTCTTTCACTTTTATGGTAGGGTTTTGCTTATGAGGAGTTTGTGACAACATTGTGCATCTGTTATGTGATTATTCATTGGTCAAAGAGGGGATAACCTTAATTTTCCCTATGTTATGGTCTTTTTTCTTTACTTTTCCTTTTTTTTGTTGTTGGAACAGATGAAAGAATTGAATATATGAACATATTATCTTTACACTCTTTACCACTAATTGGGGCAGTATTGCTACAAATTCTCGACCAATTAGATCATGAAATAAATGTTGTGGTCTGCTGTAATAAGAACACAAGCTATCAGAAAAATGATTCATTATAGGATGACTCGTCATGTTAAAGGAATAAACACACTGGCTAAATTTGAATTTGGAGGGTTGTTACTTTTCATTATGTGTGGGTTTTGGTGGTATGTACATTGTTAGCACATGGATTCCATACTTATACTTTTTGTAACAACTATGCTACATAACGAGTGATCATTTAAAAAAATAAAAAATAATTATTCAAAATTATACACTTCTTCTCATTCTTTTTGCTTAGAATTTTGATTGGTTAGCATTGGTCCTTAAATTATTGACTTTATATTTTTTCTTTTTGTAATTACCACATGCTGATAGCAATTGTTTGCTAGCTATCATTATTGGATGTAGTTGATACACTTTGCTATTTACATTATCTATGTGAGAAATGAAATCGTAGCAAATACAAGGTTTTAAAATATTTAAACCGGCCATTACTTTTTTTTATAACTTAAGAGCCCACTATTATGCTTTATGAGTGATGCTAGATGTATATTAAAATCAGTCACCAAATCAGCCATTAGAGTATAATATATATTGAAATATAAAATACACATTAAAAATAAGTTAAACTACATATATATTTTGTATTTCAATAAGTATTATACATTAGTGGCTAATTTAGTGGCTGATTTTGGTGTGCAAATAGAATTGTTGATGCTCTATGCACAAAGATTATATGGTTTATCACTTTGATCATGCCGTTCCTATTCATAGACTTATATTTATTTATAAATTACCTCAAACTTCTAGACTTATATTATGCTAGCTTTAAAGATCAGTTATATATTTAAATTGTATAAGTAGTTACATTTATTTCATAGAAAATATGAAATATGGATGATTTAGTTTGGTATAAAAGTAAATATTTTATGGAAAATCTCAACCATTTTCAATAAGAAGTAGCTTAATAAGAGTTACATCTTCAATGACCAAAAAAAAGGTAACGTCTTAAAGTAAAATTATGGAGAGAGTGATTCTTTAAACATTGTTTATATTTTTTAGAATTTGTATCGACAATACTCTAAGACAAAATTTTTAATTTTTTTATAAAATGAACAAATTTTCACAGATCGAATTCTATCCCAATTGCTTTTATTGGTTGATCAAATGTGTTTTCCTACGTAGGTAAGTCTAACTTCATTATTTTATGGTCCTTTAAATACAAATTTTGACATGTCTTCTACATACTACTCTAATTTTGGAGATTTTAAATTGATTAAGTCTAATAATGAAGTACGTGAGAAAAATGATTTTGAAAATTTTTAACTTGATGAGATGTTAAGATTAAAAAAATTTAAAATGTGATTTATTTTTATTTCTTGGTCACTTTTTATTCCAATGAAATTTTACACTTTAAATAATAATTTTATTAAGAATAAGTATCATAAAAATACTTTTCAAAATTAAAATTAAACTACTTTGTAGGTGAGATATATATATTTTTTAAATGCATGCAAAAAGATTCAATTCTTATTATTAGTTTACTTGGAAATTAGTAACATCTTTGGCATTCCAAATATAGTTATG
>JASCZI010242321.1:10855-31612 GCA_036250425.1 Stylosanthes scabra | reverse complement strand
GGTCACCGGTGCCTGTGATTCTTACTCCTTTGGTTCAACGTTCCCCACAGACGGCGCCAATGTTAAGGATGGGCCCTTAACGATTGTCCAAGAGGACTTCGAATGGGAGGGGGTTGAAGTTAGGAATAAGAAGATGTGCCTTCGGTGACGAACCCTACGACATGGCTGAGGGTTATGGCCGAGAAGGGGTTGATTTGGAGGTGAATAGCTCTAGAAACCCGAAATAGGATTGGGGAATTCTAGATCTATTAGAGTGAGGTAGGTTCAGAGAGTGTACCTTGAGGGGGTGATGCCCCCTATTTATATAGTTGTTGGTTGTTGAGATCTGTTTTGGGATCTGTTAAGATTGTATCTAATCTTTCCTTATTTAGATGATTTATCCTTACTTGTGGGCCACTCTTATGGCCTTATTCTTTGATGGTTTTGGGCCTTGGAGGCTGGTCCGTAACAATAATGAAATGAAGTATCATTGTGTTTTTTTCTAGTGACAAACTATATTTTGTGAAATAGAGTTTTATTCTAAAGTATTTTTTAAAAAATATTGATACACTTTTAGGAAGTTTTTTTTCTTGTTTATTTGTTAGTTTTTATTTTTTAAAATGGAAAGTGTAGTTGATATTTTAGTTATTTCTTTTTATCCTAAGTTTTATTTACTTGATGTGACATTTATAATCAACGAATGTAGTACTTGATTTTTTTTTCAGAAGATTCACTAATTAGATATAATAATATGTATATTATTAGGTGGTGTATTATTTTCAATTACATGTGTTAAAATATGTTTATTTTTTGTGGTATTTTTATGTATTATGTATTATGCACATAATAATATGTATGATTCACTTGCAACCAATTTTTCATATGAATTATATTTATTGTGTAGTTGTAACTTGTAACTATCATTCTAAAAATATTTTAGTAATATTTTATTATTTTTTAATTTTTTTTTCATAATAAATTTTTGTTGATCACTTAAAAATATTCAAACTCTCACCGTCCCTTTCACGTTGTTTGCATAAGTTTTATGAATATTATGAATAATCATTAATTAATTTACTTCAAAATGGGACTTTATGTCTATTGCAACGTATTTTTTTAAAATTTTATAAGAGTAATTAATTTTATAATACATACAAAATAAATGTAAGACTATAAGTATTATAATTTGTTATTTCTTCTCGAAATATGCAAATCAGATAATTCATCATAAATAAATAAATATTTTTATACAAAATTCAGTACTTATAATTATTTTTAAGTTGTAAACAAAATTATTATTTAGTATTATTTTTTACATACGATTAATCTTAATTTTGAACACGTTTTTCATTTAAATATAAAAAACTAATAAGCTAAAAAAATATTCCAAGATAGTATGCATTGAACTTTTTTTCATCCATCATCCAGTTAAATATTAATTATTTTCACAATATAAATATTTTATTTAGTTGTTTTTTTTTTTTTATTAACATGTTAATGAAAGTTGTACTAATACATAAAATTTATCTTCTTTTGAGATATACGTTAAATGTAACTCTTATCACACATATGTTTCTTCCCATTATTTCTTTTATTATCATGAATTTCTTATTTACATACATAAAAATTTATGTGTAAATTTTAATAGAGATAATACTAGTCTCATAATGGCGTGCATACCCTTTTTTTAATCTCCTCTTGTCGCCTGAAAGCCTGCTCTATGGTGTCCGTCTTTTTAAAACTTCAAAATTTTTTTATCATGTCCAATTTTTTAAAAATAAACTTAAACTATATTTTTAATTAAAAAAAACTTATAGAAAAAATTCTCTAAATGCATACGTTATTGTGCATACCATTTTTTTAATCTCCTCTTGTCACCTGAAAACCTGCTCTACGGTGTCCGTCTTTTTAAAACTTCAAAATTTTTTTATCATGTCCAATTTTTTAAAAATAAACTTAAACTATATTTTTAATTTAAAAAAACTTATAGAAAAAATTCTCTGAATGCATACGTTATTTATGGAAAAAAAAAGATCATTTTGATTAGGAGATGACGTCTTATTATTTAATGAAGCATAAAGAACAGAAGAAGCACTACGAAATGTATCAAATACATTAAACACATGGTTGTATGGCAAAATTGTATATTCTTACAAATTAAATTGAATCATAGATTGTAAAAAGTGAGGACTGTGACAATTTTTTTTTCTAAAAATTTAACTTTAACTGTTCGACAATATGGATAAATACGATACTGAGTACTGTCAGGTTAAATTGAGAAAACTATTATCTTCCAATTTCAATTAACATGAACTATCACTCATCACTTATTAATCATTATTTAAAAAAGTAAATCTCAATTACAGAATATAGAAAAGGACAGTTTACAGAAAAAGAATAATCCAAAAAAAAAAATAGAAACTAAAATGGAAACAAACAGAAAAGAGTAGAATGATAAGCAAGTGAAGTAGAAGGTTGAAGAAGAATAAAAGTTTATAGAAAAAATAATAGACATGGTTTAGGCACAGTTTAGTAAAATGATAAAAAAAAATGATAATGATTTTATTTAGTGGGTTGATTGAGTACATGTCATTTTTTAATGACTTAATTACCCAAATGTTGTCGGAGTTATTAGTTATATTTAATATTAATAGATGTAAAGGAGGGAAAAAAGTTGGATACCAAAACTCTTCCAACACCATTATATATTGGTATAGATGAAAGTACATGAAAATACATTATAAAAATAAAAATAAAAACATAAAAAAATCAAAAATTCAAATATAAACAAAATCAAACTAAAAGTAAGGGCAGCCACGCCCATTCACCTTGCTATGCACCATAAGTTTCAAAAGCTATCAAAGTCTCCTACCCCAACTATTCCAATTAATCTCTTATCCATGCACTCTTTCATTCCTTAATTAATTCTTTCATTACTATCCATCTCTGTACCTTAATTACACCTTGATACTCAAAAATATTCACAATCCATCCCAAGCCACATTATGATTATTCCTCCAAATTCAATGAATAAGAAAATTGAGATAAACGTAAATAAGAAAAACTTTACATAATCAATACGGCCAAATAAAATCATTTATCTATATAACTTAGATATCACTCATCATTATTTATTCAAATAGAAAATTCACCCATATACAAAAGTTATATCATAAGTTTTTTTGGTACTCACATATTTTCTTTAACATTTATTCAATTTACTTCCATCAATTCATTAATTTCATATCTATTGCATTTCATGTTCATCATCTCAAAATAAATAAAAAATACCATAAAATAAAATAGATTTAAAAAAATTAATTAATTAATTAATTAAACTTACATGATGTATATAAAACACAGAGTTTCGATGAAAATAATGTGGGAAGAATATAAAAGGTGACCAAGTAGGAAGTCTCGGTGGAAATAACGCAAATAGAAACATTAACCGCTCTACGTAGTCTATCGTTTCCTTTGTTACTCACCTACATAGTTGAGATCATTACTTCAGGGATTTGTTGTCGATGAAAATGAGTAAAAAAAATAAAGAAGAAGAATGAAATTGAGAATGTAAAAGGAAAATGATAATGTTTTTAAGAGAGTATAAATCAGATATATATGAAATAATAAAATAATGGTATAAAACTATTGTTTTGTGGAAGTAGAGAATAATAATAACCGCATTCAAAAACTATACATCTTTAAGATATATGAATGAAGTTACAATGGTGGGCTTTTATTTATTTGTTTTGAATGTTTTGAATAAATAATTATATGGTGTTGACTATATAAATCTTCTTATTATGACGACAAGATGTGTGTGCTCTAAGATCTATCTAAGCTTCAAATTCCATTGATGAAGTCTTGAATGCTGGAGCGTTATACTCGATGGAATAACACCATTGCTCCTAATGCATTGTGGGCCTATGTAATATATAATTTGTTGGGCTGGTGGAATATCATTCATTCATACAATGTGTAGTCTTGAATGAGGATTTTTTGTTGACATGTTGTGGAGGATTTATTCCAGAAACAAAATTTAAATTTAAAATAAAAATGAAAACTAACCTGTGACTAAAAAATAAAATAAAAATAAATAAATAAAAAATAAAATTTAAAATAAAAAATTAAAAATGAAATAAGAAAAGAGGAGAACAGCATCGAGCCTCCCTCTCTTCTCCTTCTTCTAAAGAAACCCTAGCCTCCACTGCCCATAGAATCTTCACCATACCATCGTTACGACAACTCAACGCCAACCACCACCGTCGCCGTTCTCATCTACCGGCCCGTCCACAAACAGCAGCAACTCAGGTATTGTCTCACTGTCTTTGTGTCTTCATTTCCGTGGAGGCTTGCTGCTTCGCTTCCGTTCTGGTCGCCTGCTAGGTTGGCTGCTTCCTCTACCTTTTTGCTTCACTATGGTTTTTTTTTCTTTTTTCTTTCTCTGTTAGCCACTCAACTAAGCAAGAAGAAAAAAATTTGCAGTTTTCTGCGTTTTTGGATTTTTTTTTTTTTCAATCTCTGTTAGCTACTCAATTAAGCAAGAAAAAAAAAAGTCAATACGCTTTTTCATTTCCCAAAGTCGAATCTAATCTAAACTCAATAAATTTTATAACTAGATAGATATAGAGTAGTATGATTTTGATTTAATGGAATATGAGATACCATTTGAGTTTGAGATTATTGTCTACGTTTTACCTTTCTGACTAAAATTTAATCAATAAGATTGTTTAAGTTTCACTCTTTTTTTTCACCTTTCTTTAGGTGAGATTTGAGACATCTTTGCTCAATCATTTATCATTCCATGCATTTATTAATTATATCAAGACTCTGTAGATTTGATGTTGGATATGTATTTACTTGTTGCATACCATGGTGAATTTGGTAGTTACTTCTATATCATTAGTTGCTTCTACTCTGTCTTAACCTTATTTGGATTTTGATGTTGGATATGTAGGAGTGAGTTTACATATATGGAAATTTAAATATACATTCCTTTGAGAATAGAATGGTCAGTTTGAGTTTTTATTGGGGAACTAACCTATATATAATGGTCAGTTGCAATTACTTAGATAATGATCCATTTAAACGATCTAATTGATTTTAGTTTTTTTGTATCCAGTTAGTTACCAATTTTTTTGTTAGTTAACTCTGTTATGATATATGATATATGTAGACTGTTAGTCAAGATGGGAGCAAGAGAAGGGAATAGAGTGATAGTGCAAAATAGGCAGCAGAGTTATGGGAAGATTAAGTAGTGGAGAAGGAATGTTCCCTCAAAAAGGAGTGGAGAAGACTAGTGTGCGCGGAAAACTCTGAGAATGGTTAGGTGGCTGTAATTATTCTACTAAGAATTCGGCTATCCCATTTGGTTATTTTGTTCTCTACAAATATATGATTCTGACAATAATTTTGGCGCTTGTGAGTACAGGGAATTCGAAGTTATACTATGAGCTATAAATATGTATCTTAAATAGGAGGGGACATTAGCAAATACCATGCATGAACTTCTGACGATAGAGCCAATCAGGGGCGGTGGAATGAAGGAATGATGCTATTAACACTTGGAAAGAGTGTGATAGCAGTCCTAAAAGGTGTGGAATTACATGTCCAAGTACCAGAGGTATCAATCATATCATGCAATAGGCAAAAGGTTGTAGTTAGCTCGTTTAAGTTGATTTCGTATGTGCTATGGTGTAGCACTATGGAGTCTTTGTTGTTCCTTTTGGTTTGAAATTGTTGTGATTATTGTTGTAACTTTGTAAAACATTTGGTTTATGCAGTTATGCTGTTTCCTCGTCTCCTTCAGCAAGACATTATAAATTTCGAAAAAAAAAGATAATTGTATTATATTTTAGTTTAGTATTTGTTCACTTGTAATTGTATTATATTGTAGTTAAAGATATTTGATATTATGGATATTTTATATAAATTCAAGAAAAATTTCAATATAAAAAATTACTCTAGTATTTAACTATAATTGTATTTATATTTTTTTTTTAGAGAAAAACAGAACCAATTGAAAGATATTTGATATTATGGTTATTTTTGTAAATTTTAAAAAAAATTTCATACAAAAAATTAATAATAATGAGTTTCTTATTTGAGAATATAAGAATATGTATTTATAATTATAATTGTTAGATTGATGGTGGAGGTTACAATAGTTCGCAGATGTTTGGAGTTTCAAATCTAAGTTAATTTAACCTATTAAAATTGTGAGTATTGTAATTGTACTTTTTCTATTTTAGCCTTTTTATTTTAAATGCACACACTCACATTAGTTTACGTTCTCTAAAATAAATGCACACACTTACCTTCTCTCATATTTTCTCTCTCTAATAGCAAAAAAAATAAAAACTCCTTTATGCGTATAAAATTGTATTCCTTTAAAAAATGTTTTTTTACCTTCTTTTTATGCTTTTATTTTTACAAATAAACACTTGTCAAACATACTAAAAATAAAAAAATAACAAGTTAATCATACCCAAATAAATACATTAATTCTTTATTATTTAATGGCTAGCTTTAATTTTAAGTTTCTTAAAATTTATTATAATTATTAGAAAAAAGAATATATGGCTCAGGCAATAATACCTATTTAGTAAAATTTAAAATCATTCTCACATGTCTATATATTGAAATAATTAAAATAGAGTATTTAAAAAAATCATTTTCTCGTTAAAAGCTACAACTTTAAAATAGAAATTATTATTAAATATTTGCAATATAATAATCAAATATTTTATAATATCATAATTAAATAATTTTTTTTAAAATATATTAACACAATAGTATAGTATAGGAAAATTATCTGGTATGCTATGAAAACCGCGACATACCGGTATTCCAACACTTTTAACCGTTAATTTTTATATTAATTTTATAACTAAAATCAATCAAGATCAACAGTTAAAAACGCTAGAATACCGGTATGTCATAATTTTTACGTTATATTGGATAATCTTTCGTTAGTATATTATGATTGAAAAAAAAAATTATTAATGTGATGAAACTGATAGCAAGAGTACAAAAAATGCTATGTACATACAAAATTCAGTTATCAAATCATCCCATATATAATAATAATAATAATAATAATAATAATAATAATAATAATAATAATAATTAATTTGTGTGTATCATTATACACCTTCGTAAACACCATTTATAATACAGAAAAATATAAACATTAGCATAGAAAAATAAAATTTATGTTGATGCTTATATTTTTCTATATTGAAAATGATGTGTACAGAGGTGTACAGTAATATATACAGCATTATTATATATATAATTTAAGTAATTCTTAATATGTATTTTGTATTTCAACATGAATTTTAATATATACAAAAATGATTTGTGTATAAATATACATACCTTTACGTTTTTTTTTATAATTTATAATTTTAGTTTATTTTACCCTCAAATTTCTAGGTACCTTGGATCGTAATGTATTTTCCTTTTTAACACTCGAACCATTTCAGTAGAGGAAAGGAGATGTGATTTTTTTTTTTCTTTTTCAAGAATGCATTCTAATTACATTGGTATTCATATAGTTTTATTAAATTTATAATTTGGTCCTTATACTTTTTACTTTTATTAGATCTTTATACGATATTCAAATTTTCAATTAGGTCTTTATCATAAAAAAATTAATTTAACAAAATATTTTACTACATAACAAAATATTCACCATCTATTAAAAGCTCGTGTAACATAGTATTCTTTGTATAGCATAATATTCTATTAAATTTAACTTTTTTTTATGATAGGAATTTAATTAAAAATTTGGATATCATATAGGAAATTATGAATATATGAACTTAATTAAAAATTTATTGAAATTACATGAACCAATAAAATAATTAAACCAAAAAGAATTTAGGGTCACAATGTTTTCCCCTCTTCACTTAGCAACGAAGTTGCTGTTTTTTTTTTTTTTTTTTTTAATTATTGGTTTAGAGGTTGTCATACAGTCAAAATTAAATTTTATTTTAATATAGTTAATTTATATAAGAATATGTATGTATAAAGTGTTGTATATTAAATATATTAATTCTTAACTTCTAAAAGACAAAAAAATAATTTAATCAATATACTTGTCATAAATCAATTGAAATATGTAAGATGGATATTTAATATCTTTAAATTGAAAAAGTAAGAAAGAAATCATCTTATAACTAATTATTATATAATTTGGTGTTTGATTGATTATTCATTCTTGTAAATGAATTGCTAATTTTGATAGGGAAATTATTTGTCCTTAAGATTTAACTATAAGAGTATTTAAATATTTTAAATTAAAATTCATAATTATAATTTCTAATTCATTTAAATAACCCTAATGTATTGTTACTATTTAAATTTTATACTAAATAATATATTTATATTAAAATCAAATTTGTATTCTTCTCTCTCATTCAATAAAATAAACTTAATTCTATAATAAGTAATTTTGTCATTTAAACAACATAATATACTAAAAGAGATAATTATAGGATACACTAAATTTAACCACTAGGGTAGAATATATATCGAAATACAAATATATAATAACAATGAAAACTACATATATATTTATATATAAATATATTGTTGCTGATTTTTTTGCTATTTTTATGTATAAATAGTATTTTTAATAATAAAATGATATTTTCATCTTTTAGTAATATTTAAATAAATATTATAGAATCTTAAAAGAAAATTTTATCTTTCAAATTCAAATTTTTAATATTTAAAACAATTAATAACTCTAACTCTAATTAAATATCATTTTTTTCTTTTTTATTAATTGAATGTTCTTTTTTCTCTCTCTTATTAATTAGCAAGAACTAAAACTCCATATCTCTCACTCTTTGTTTAGGAGTTTCAAAACTCCAAAGAAGAAAGGAGTATGGAATCGTTTGCCTAAATTGATTTAGATGGTTGAGATTAAGTCAATCATTCCATTATTTATCACAATAAATGCATTCAAATCATCATTTCCAGCAATAAATATATTTTCTCTCCATTTTTTTGTTTTCTTTCTCAATTTTTAATATTTATAAAGGATGTCAAATATTTTTATTCCTAAAAGGAAATAATCAAATTATATATTTATTATAATATGTTTTGATTTTTGGATTTAATTTAAATAATTATTTTTATTTTTTAAAAATATAAGATAGAGAAACAGAGAACAACGCTTTTATAATTGTATTTAAAGTTGTTTTTATATGACTGAAAATAAATATTCTTTTAATAAATATTCAATTGTATTGATATAATAATGAAAACCCATGTGTAGTAAAAAAAATAAACCCATATATAAGATACTACATAATAATAACAATAATAATAATAATAATAATAATAATAATAATAATTGAAAGATATATAATTAATTATTTTATTAAAAGACAAAAAACATTTTATTGAAAGATAATTTCAATATATATATACGTTAAATGCATTCTCATGAATTAAAAGAAAATATATATACGCGTACCTTAAATACATAAGGTAATATATATACGTTAAATTTGACTAGCATCTACCGTGTCTAGGCAGATACTTTTTCTACTAATTTACAGTTGATAATTATTATAATTTATGGAAATATATTATTCACTCTTTCAATTTATTCGTTTATCAATGTTCATCATTTAAATATTTTAATTATATTATGTCTACCATTTTTATACTTGAAAGGTAAGGACTGTTGAAAAAGTACTCATATACTATGCTATATTTACTTTAATAACACATAATAATCAAAATAGCATATTATAATAAATATCATATATAATGAATAAATATAAAATAATAACGTATTTTAAAAAGTGATGTATTAAAATGTCATTAAATCTCATTTTTCTATTCTTATTTTTAGGTGGCAGTCCAAAATATAAATCTGATTGTGATGAATCTTTCATTTTCCTACAAATAGTGGATAGTAGAAAAATATCATATCACTATTCTTTTATTTTATTTGTGAAGTATAAGAATAAAAAATAAACAAATTAAATATAGAAATATGTACCGAGTAAAATTTTTAATCAATTCATCATATATCACTTTATTCATAACTTTTTGAACTTTGAAAAACTGCGAAACCATTTCATCATAAACTCACTTTTTATAAAAACATATAGATGTTTATAACAGAATAACAATTTTATTGAGAAGAATATTATTACCTACAGAATGAAAATATTTTGTTTTGCTTTAAATTTTCTGAAAAAAAAGAAAAAGTAAAAAAAGTTCCCATTAGTTCTAAGTCATTATTTAAAGTATTTATCTCGTCGTCACACATCATTTGTTACGCACGTTTTTATTTAATAATAACACTTACCTGCATTGTTGTTCTTTGCGAACATGAACTGTTTGTTCTATTTTGAGTTTGTGACTGAAAAATGATAATTAGCATTATGAGTGCATAACTAATCATAAAATTTCACATATTTTGTTTATTTAATTTTCAATGAAGGTGGACCGTATCCACCTTTTTGGTTGAAGTCACTTTTCCTAAGTTTTAAATAGATGGATGGAAGATAAAATAGATAGATATATAAAATAGAAGATGATTTCGTTACCTTTCATTTCTTATATTCAGTATTTTTTTATCATCTTTTATAATTGAGTTTTGTCTACTTTTGCGTACCATCCCAACCAATACTATAAATCTTGAGTGAATGAACCTGTTATAAATATCACATCTAATTAGTTTAATCAGTTAAAATAGAAATATATACCATCAAAGCAATTTTGCAGTAATTAATATTCAAATAATAATTACTTTATTATCGATTGGTTTAGTTGTTGCAATTAATTGCTCATCTTTCCATGTACACCATAATTGTTGGAATTATTGTTCCTGTAACTTACACCATATATCCGTTACAACAGTTAGCATCACAACTAAGTGTAAAATCGTATTATTTTTTAAAAATTTTATTTTAACATAATAGTGCATTTGATATCGATCATCAAAAGTATTAATAATTTAAAAAATATTCGACAATATATTTCAATGATATTTAATATATGTATTTTTCAGTATATGTTTGGAAACTTTAGTTGACACACTTATTGGGTATAACAGATGTTCGAGTTCCTTTCTCTTATCTCATGACATAAGTTGAGAAGCTCCTTAGAAATCAATTTATCGGTAAATAAAAAGAAAAAAAAAAGCAAATCGTTAGTTGTGAGTAGTTTTCTATTAGTGAACAAAACAATCTAAAACTAAAAATAAATTATTAACATAACTGTTAATCTTATCTTATATAATACACGAATAACAACATAATTTTTATATTGCATTTTCTAAGCACATTAATTACCTGCGGCGCAGGTAATAATATTTCTTTGTAGACCATATTCTTTATGAATTGTCCGCTTTTCTCCTCTATATTTCCTTCTTTTACTAAGATTTTGGTGCTTGACTGGAAAACACTTCGAGATAGAGCAATGTATAATTACCCATGACTGAACACATGTTTAGGGAGATAAATCCTTTCTTTTGGAATGGTTTGCCCTTGTCCCTTATTTATTGTTAATGCAAAACTCAACCTTACAGGGAATTGCTACCTGATAAGTACAAAGGACAATCCTGAATTTTCAGTTGTTTTGTGTTTTATTCGTGGCAAGAAAGCTCTTTGTCCAGAGTGATGGCCTGTTAAGATTTCCACATCTAACATGTTCTGAAAAGTTCCTCACCATAATAACCTTGTGCCATTGCATAAACCAGCTTTAGGGTCTATGTTTCTCAACAACATCAATGTTGCACCTTTTTTTACCTTCAATGTATGGGGTGAGAATCCTCCCGTGGAAATTGAATTTAGATATTCTTGTTGATACAAATTATTTGTGTCTCCTTCCACCTCATCAAATGAAGTTAAGTTTCTTTCATCTCCCGAAAATTGGTTGATAATCATATCTTTGATGCATCCCATCCATGAGCTTGTAAATTTGGAAATGCCTGCTATTAGTTTGTGTAATGATGTTTCACCTTCCCATGGTACCGCCATGTCAGCTTATATTTCTACCAAGTCATCACGTATAGTGGGCTCAATCCCATCTCCAATGCGCATAAGGTACTTGGCAAACTCATGATTATTTTCAGATCGCATATTTTTTCGCAAGTGGAGTATTTTAGTGAATAATCACAAATAAGATTTGACTGTAGAAGCTGAAATCATTTGGGACTTACTTCCTTTTGGCACTACCGGTAGTACTTGGCGAAAATCTCCTCCCATCACCATTACCTTTCCTCCAAATGGATTATCATTTCCCAATATATCTCGCAATGTGCGGTCTAGTGATTCCATCGAGTTTTTGTTAGACATTGGTGCTTCATCCCAAATCATTGCAGTTGTTTGCCTAATCAATTTTGCAAGATCAGATTGTTTGCTTATGTTGTACATGAAGGATGGCTCTAAATTAATTGGGATCTTAAACCTAGAATGAGCTGGTCGACCACCGGGCATCAAAGTTACAGCTATTCCTGATGATGCAGTTACCAGGACAATATGTCCGTTACTTCTCAAGTATGCAATTATAGCTCTATAAAGAAATGTTTTACCTGCTCCTCCTAGGCCATCAACGAAAAACACTCCACTTTCATTTCGATTGGTTGTATTCATAATGCACCTGAAAGCTAAAGCTTGCTCATGACTTCTTATAGTGTGTAGATCCTCTTGAGGCACTTTAATTTACAACTATTCTTGGATTATTCTAGGAATGAGGTTGTCATCATTATTGTCTGAAGTTAGAGATGGTAAATCATATTGTTCAATCTGTTTTTCATGCTGAAGGAGGATGTCATTTAAATCCCTTAGCAAGCGATTTGTCAATCCATGGGATGTAGTAGTGTTTGTTGATGGATAGTCATCCACCATAAATGAAAAAAGCTCATCCCATAGGCTTCTTACATTCGTTGACTCACAAAATATTAAGATGGTTGCAAACAACCTTCTTAAAGCACATGGCATTTTTAGAATAGATGCCTCAACCAAACACGATTGGATGCTACTGTCACTCTCCAATAATCCTCTATGTTGAGCGGATTGCTTAAAAGAGGAATATTGGATACCATCTACCGTTAGCAAGTCATCCCAACTAGTTGGCCCTCTCACATTAGACAATAGAATACACAAATAGAATTTTTCTCCTTCTGTAGGTGAAACATTATAAATTCTACCGATGACTCTCTTTTGCGATCTACGCTGACTCCATTCCTTCACCGTGTTGTGCCAACTATATATTCTGGGATTTCCCGATACAGAAAATGTCTGGATTGTTGGCCTTCTCCCTGATTTAGGGTAAAGAATTCAGTGAGCATTGTTCTTAAAAAATAGCTATCATTAAGTATATCAGGTATAGTTTGGTGCTCGTAAAAGCTAACTTGATGTTGGTTTGGCAGATGGATCTGCAACCTTTCAACAGCAGGGTACATTCGATAAGGTTAAATTTGAATATTCTCCGACATGCCTCTGGAGCGGCAATCCATCTAGCATCAATAAACTGTTGCATCTCGTCGTAATGAGAACTTTTGTGTACCTCCATTGCAACACGATCTGGTCCTTTATAGCAATAATTGTACAAATACTTTATGCTCTTGATACTGCTAAATATCTCAACATTAATATGGCAATCATACTTTGTTAGTAGCCAAGGGTTATACGGAACTACTCATCTGTTGTCAATTGTGACATTTTAGTTTAATGGGACTGGAGTTTCAAACCGCCTCCTATATTGAGGATATGAGTTGTCTCCTTGACAAACTCTTTTGGGTAGTTGCTTTTACATAGACCATTTTTCATGCAAGGTGAATTTTGATTAAGAGTTTCGCAAGGACCATGGATCATATGCTTTAAAACTGCCTCATGTAAGTGTGGTTCTGATTTTTTAGACGGTATTTCTGCATGCACCAAAGTATCATACTCGTCAAGCTCACTTAACTTGTCATTGTTCTTTAAGATTAACAACATATGTACATGCGGCAAACCTCTTTTGTGAAACTCAATGACATAAATATAACTTTTCACCTTTCCTAAGACACCCTTAAATATGACATCCTCCTTTAATTGTTCAAATTTGACCTTGAAAATTCTTGTTGTTAGATCAGGGCGATACTGGGGTTTGAACATGGCTGAGTTCTGAAGTTAAATATCACTCTAGGATGGATTGCATGACATGGTGAGGAAAATATATTGTTTACCTTCTTTAAGAATAATAATCATTCCGTCCTCATACTGTTGGGTCATGTCTCGAAGGCTCCCCATGAATGATGATGGTAATATTGTTCTTTTATCAACATTCTCTAAAACAAATAAATATAGATTGAAATACTATTAGTTTTAGAATTTATCCTAAAAACACATTTTGAGGTATTGCGTAAGACATTAAATATAGAAACATTTACCGGCATTAGTCTCTCCTGTATGCAAAGCATCTTGTAAGCCCTGATATAGTTCAGCCCTGGGGTTTCTTTGTCTTTGACAAACCCACCTTAATTTTCCGGTTTCGATTTTGACATAGTTGTCTACAACATATTGTTGTAGAAGTCACCCCATATGCAACAGGGTTGATTGATTATTGGGGCGTATCTATAAATTTGTAAAATATGAAAAAATGGTTAAATTTTATTTATTCATGTATTTGCACAATTTATAGAAAGGAAGTGTAGAAATTGATGTAGGGGATATGGACGTATACCTGTAACATATAGCTATAATATGTACAACATGATACTTTGTCCCTACTTTGATTTCGGGTATCAATATCCCACCCATGAGTGCCAAATGGGAAAAGAAGAGGATACTGTAGCGGATCATAATAGCCAACAAATTCCTGAATCCTTTTGACGTTACCAGCATGAGTTTGTACCTTAATGTCCCTACCGCGAACTATTGATTCAATGTCATCATTGATTACGACAACTGCTACTTGTGAAGGTATTGTGGCTGATTAGCAGGTCGCTCTCTAATTATCAAACTACACTCATGTATATCTAGTCGTTGTGCAAACTGGCGAAATACATGGATAAAAGGATTATATCGGCATAGCATTTTTTGTAACTTGAGAACCAATGTTTGATGCAATTGTGTGTTCTCCAACATCCTATTCTGTCACTCGTGCTCAGTATCATATATGTACAATTGCAAGTAGCATGGTCGCATTCCTTGATCTGGATGAAATCCTCCTATATTGTGATATATTGATCCCTGAGGACAGAATGTATATACACCATGGCTTGTTGTAGATAATTGTTCATCTATGTGCACACCACACGAAGTGAAAGCAAAAGCATGATTATAACCATGTATATGTTTCCTAAGATGCTCCCCTTCTGCAGAAGTATCTAAGAAGATCTGTAGTAATTCATGAGGAACATTCGGTTGTGAAAGAGAGACTTTTCCTCCATTACAACACATCTCAAATGTTTCATGATGAAAATGTGTGAGTTACAATGAATACATGAGCTTGGAATAGATAGTGTAGTTCGAAACAGTCTTGCATCCTCTTGGAAATTTCTAGCACAATTGTGAGATGCTCGAACATTGTGTCTAATTTCTGCACTCGTATATTTATAGAAACAGTCCCGCTATTTGAACAAGTGGTTTTACTAACCAAGTGGTTAACCAAGTGAATTACAAAAACCACCACCACTCTCATCATTAAGGAGCGTGCGTTTCACGCACTGCATCATCTTCACGCCGCCAAACACCTTCTTATTCTTCTTCTTCCTCCTCTCCTCCTCCTCCTCCTCCACCTACGTTGTCGTCATCGTCATCATCTTCTTTCGTATCTTCTTCTTCTTCTTCTTCTTCTTCTTCTTCTTCTTCTTCTTCTTCTTCTTCTTCTTCTTTCAGATCTGCATCTTCTTCTTCTTCTCTGTTTTATGTTGCTGTTTTTGTTGTTGTTGTTATTGTTGTTGTTGTTGTTGCTGCTGCTGTTATTATTGTTGTTGTACAGAAATAGAAATCAAAATTGCGCAGAAATATAAAGCAGCATTGTGCAGAAATAGAAAGCAGCATTGCGCAGAAACAGAAAGCAATAATGCGCAGAAATATAAAGCACCATTGCGCAGAAACTGAAAGCCATAATGCGCAGAAATAAAATCTTCTTCTTCTTCCTTCCTTCCTTTCTTCTTCCATGTCTGCATCTGCATCGTCATCATCATTTGTTGTTGTTATTGTTGTTGTTGTTGTTGCTGCTGCTGTTATTGTTGTTGTTGTACAGAAATAGAAATCAAAATTGTGCAAAAATATAAAGAAGCATTGTGCAGAAATAGAAAGCAGCATTGCGCAGAAACAGAAAGCAATAATGCGCAGAAATATAAAGCACCATTGCGCAGAAACTGAAAGCCATAATGCGCAGAAATAAAATCTTCTTCTTCTTCCTTCCTTCCTTCCTTCTTCCATGTCTGCATCTGCATCATCATCATCATTTGTTGTTGTTATTGTTGTTGTTGTTGCTGCTGCTGTTATTGTTGTTGTTGTACAGAAATAGAAATCAAAATTGCGCAAAAATATAAAGCAGCATTGTGCAGAAATAGAAGGCAGCATTGCGCAGAAATATAAAGCACCATTGCGCAGAAACTGAAAGCCATAATGCGCAGAAATAAAATCTTCTTCTTCTTCTTCCTTCCTTCCTTCCTTCTTCTATGTCTGCATCTGCATCATCATCATCATCATCTTCTCTGTTTTACTTTGATGTTGATGTTGTTGTTGTTTTTTTGTTGTTGTTGTTGTTGTTGCTGCTGTTGTTATTGTTATTGCGCAGAAATAGAAAGCAGCATTGCGCAGAAATATAAAGCAACATTGCGCAGAAACCAATAATATGCAGAAATAGAAAGCACCATTGCGCAGAAATAAATAATTCTTCTCCTTCTTCTTCTTCTTCTTCTTCTTCTTCTTCTTCTTCCAAATCTGCATCTGCATCTTCTTCTACTTCTTCTTCTTTTTCTTTCTTTCCTTCATTCTTTCACGTCTGCATATGCATCATCATCATCATCATCATCATTATCATCTTCTTCTTCTTCTTCTTCTTCTTCTTCTTCTTCTTCTTCTTCTTCTTCTTCTTCTTCTTCTTCTAACAACAGAAAACAAAGAAGAGACTGACGATGGAAGTTCCAGAATGAAATCTAATAACAGAGGAAAATGAAAACGATAATAAATGACACAAATCAAGCTAAGAAGATGAAAAACGAAAAGAAAAAGATTTGTTTGGTTATTTACTTGGTTGAAGCACTTGGTTCACGTTATACTAAGGGATGATGGCGCGTGAACAAGTTTGCTTGGTTAACCACTTGGTTGACAAAACCACTTGTTCACCTAGAATTATTGTTATAGAAAATTGTATTATGTTTTTAAGGGTTGCTCATCACAAAATAAATACATTTAATTATTGGAACAACTTGTAATTTGTAACCGAATTACATCTTGTCTTTTAATGAAGTGTGTCTTTTTTTTTATATTTTTTATATGTATGGGACTGGTGAGTATCATTGTGTTTTTATAATGTTATATATATATATATATATATATATATATATATATATATAAATTTTCTTAACTCAGTATAAAATTTGTCCACAATTGCTGTACAATTAGATTGGTTTTTTATTTTTTATCCTAAATTTTCATAACTTAAATGGGACAATACAATCAGAATTATATGGTGTATTATTTTTACCTATATGAAGTAAAATGTGTTTGTTTATTGCAATGTTTTAATTATCGTTATGTTATTTTTGTTTAAGTTAGATTTTTTATGGTAATTATAATTTTGTTTAAGCTATATATTCGATACATAGTGTAGATAGAGTCTTAGTTTGAAAAATTGTATTGTTTTGTTTAAGTTACATTTTTTTAGTTAATGTTTTTTTTTTTTTACTTTTATTTTTTTAAGTTGAGTTTTATGAATTAATTTTATACTTAATTTATTATAAATTTATTATTATATTTATGTTTAATATATTATTATATTCTATTAACAATTATATATTTTTTATTTTTGTACTTAAATAACTTTTTTAGTAAAATAAAATTTCATAACTTTTAAAATTTTTATGAGTTATAAACTTTTGGAAATTTTTAAATAGAATTATGTTTCTGATTTTATTATGGAATTCATAGTTTAGTTTGTTTTATTTATATAATAACATAAATGATAATTTTACATATAGTACGATAATACATAAAAAAGAACTATTAATACTGGACATACGCATGCAAAATAAACACATTTAAAGTGGATATAGAATACATACTATTTATAATTGCACCAGATGTAATAATTGTAGGAGTACCGTGAACCGTTCTTTGCATCGTTGATGTAGTAGAAGGACCATTTTCATCTATATATTTTAAAATAATTGAAATATTTAATTTATGTGTAGGTGATGGTATCATTTTTTTAATTTTTTCAACGTGAAAAATACTCTAAAAATAACCGAAATATAATATTATTTTTAAAAGGTTTGAAAAGTATAATTAATTAGACATAAAAAAAATTATAATTGATTATAAGAATATGGCCAAGAGAATAATGGTATGTAAATGTATTATTAGACAAAGAATACCTTAAAAAATTGAAGTGAAGTAGACATACAAAAATTTTTTTGTAAGTTAATTTTTTTAATTTTTAAAAATAGTACTCAGAATTAAATTTAATAGTATATATTAATTTTTAAAAAAGTTAATCATCCCATATCAAACAAATGGGTACGTATAATAAGTTAAATAACATAAAATAAATATCATATATCCGCAAGCTTTGGTGTACAAATTATATTTCCTCTTTTATCTGTATTAATATCATTTCAATTATTTGAAGTAGATATAGAGTACATATCATTTATAATTGTACCAGGTGTATTAGTTGCAGGAGTAGTGATCTACTCTTTGCATTGTTGACATAGTAGAAGGACCATTTTTATCTATATATTTTAAAATAATTGAAATATGTAAATTTACTTAGGTAATGGTGCCATTTTCTTAATTTTTTCTATGTGAAAAATACTTTAATGAGTATCAAAATGTAATATTATTTTTAAAAGGTTTAAAAAGTATAATTGATTAAATATCAAAAAAATTATTATTCATTATAAGAATATGACCAAAAAAATAATGATATGCCGATATATTCTTAGACAAAGAATACATTAAAAATTGAAGTGAAGTAGATATACAAAGAATATATTTTTGTAAGATAATTTTTTTAATTTTTAAAAGTAGTATTCAGAATTAAATTTAACAGTGTATATTATTAATTGTTATAAAAAGTTAACGAAAGTTGTACTATGAAGATAATTAGGGTGATTTTTGATGAGGACACTTAATATCTAGAAGTTCATCTCTCTTCATAATGATAATTATTATAGAAACTTTAATGACACTATTTTTAAGATAATATGTTTGAGTGATGTTGGGAACATTAATATAATATAAATATTATATTTATATTTTATTGTTTTTAAATTCTAAAATTAAACATATTGATTTTATTTTTTTTGTTGATTTTGAGAAAATAGATTTATTGTGAATGTAACTCTGTAATAGTCACTGTTTTGGTTCTAGTTTTTATTTTTGATCTAGAAACAACATTTTGTTTTTTTACAAAGCGTTAGACCGTTAATTTTTTTTAGTAGTTTTGATAATTAATACGTTGCCGATGGAAACAAAAATGAAAGAATGAATATGTGAAGAACCAATAAAAAAAATGTGGTCTAAAACATATAAAATACGTTAATTAAAAAAGTTTATTATGTATTCTTATATTATTAGGATTTTTAATATTTATAAATAAAATAAATACTTTATTTATCAAAAGAAATACTTTTTCAAAAATTTATCAAAATAAATTTTGTTACTAGTGTCGTGTGCTGAGCGGGACAATTATGGCTCAGCGCGGCATTAGTGCTAAAGGCCAATCAAGGCTAGTGCCACCGCGGCCATTATACGCGGAATTGGCTTGAAATAACTCATTTAATTTATAACTTATTTTGTGGTGCTATTTGTGTATGTGTTTTTTAATCCAATTTTAATCGATTTGGAAGGAAAAATATATATAATTTACTATAATTTGGTAGTTCTAAATTTTAGATTTTATAATTTAAAAAATTTTAATTATTAATTTTTTCTATAACTAATTTAAAATTTTTATATTTTATAATATAAAAAGTGTTTGAAATCCAATTTGGATAATTTAGAAGGCAAAATACTCATAACTTATTATAATTTGGGCGTTACAAATTTTATTATAAAACAAAATAAAATAAAATAAAGAAAAATTTTTGAATAATAAGTGATAACTGATTTAGTGGTGCCATCTGTGTAGTGTTTTTGATAGAGCCACATATAATGGTCTTGCTTGAAACCAAGTTCTCTAAAGAACTTTTTCATCCACAACAACTCTTTACAAGCTTCAGTTGCTGCAATAAACTCTGCCTCTGTGGTAGAAAGTGCAACGCACTTCTGTAGCCTTGACTGCCATGAAATAGCTCCCCCTGCAAACTTGACCAAATACCCTTACGTAGACGTTCGAGAATCAACATCTCCTGCCATGTCTGTATCAGTAAAGCCAACTAGCAAAGGTTTCTCACCACCAAAACTCAAACTCAAGTTAGTTGTACCTTTAAGATATCTGAAAATCCATTTAACAACATTCCAATGCTCTTTACCTGGATTTGAGAGAAAACGACTCACAATACCAACCGCATGAGCAATGTCTGGTCTAGTGCACACCATAACATACATCAAGCTTCCAACAGCTGAGGCATAAGGAACC
>JASCZI010242320.1:0-18156 GCA_036250425.1 Stylosanthes scabra | reverse complement strand
TTAAATTGCCATCTTAGCTTTTTACTTTGATAGGAGCTAGTGCATGGTTTAATACTTTAATTAGAGAATAAATTAAGAAGAGACCTTGGTGTTCCAACTGAATTGAAGATGGTGATGATGGAAGGGATATAAACAGCACCCCAGATTGGAACATTAACCTCAGGGACCAAGATTGTGAGTCGCATATCAACACAGTAGAAGAAGAATGTGACCATGTGAGCTATGATTTTGTGAACAAATAAGAAGCTGTATATAACATACACTTTCTTCCAAAATCTCACTTTCTGCATGCAACAAATTAAATGGAAGAAAAAACCCTAATCACCAATTTGTTCATTCTCACTGCATTCACTAGAAATAGAAAGAATTGAATGAAATTACGAGGTAGGGAATGACAGCAAAACAGAAATACAAACTAATACCAATAACAAGTAAACGAAGGTTGCTGGAGGTTGACTCGATTGTTGGCCGGCTCGTAAGTCAGAACAGGGGAGGCACGAATTGGAGGGAGGCACTGGCAGCGGCGGCGAACAGTGACAGCTTCTCGGCACGAGCGCAGATCGACAGCAGCTGAGAAGAATGAAGTGCCGCTCCGCCGGAGGATAAGGAGGTGATCGCCGCCGGAGAAGAAGGATGTCCGCGGTGGTTGGAGGAGGTTTATGCCTTTAGGGTTCTAATGATTTCTGGGGGTGAAGGGTTTTCATTGGTTTCAGATTGATGATTTATTTGTTTTTATTATAATCTTTATTTTTGGTAGGCATTATAATTTTTATTTTAATTGTGTGTTTGTTTATTTAATTTATGTAAATTAATTTTAATTGTATCTTAATGTTATGGAAGGGTATTGTTGTCAATAAAATTATGAGGACTGTATGGTCTTTTGACAAAAATAATTAAAAGGGTAAATTCGATAATTAATTTGACTATATAAGGGTATTTTGGACTACACAATCATATAAATATTCAAAAAAAAATAAAAATAAAAATAAAAATAAAATGCTGACGTGTATAAAATGATTCTACGTGTCGGAGTGTTATTGGTCCATTTAAATTCGCGTACCGGTACGCCTTAATTAACGAGCGTACCCGAGCAACCACCTAAATTTTAATATGTATTTTTTTAATCAATGTGGTTTATTGGCGCCTTTAAAAAAGGATGGTTTTTTCCCCTTTATTATTATTATTATTATTATTATTAGGTTTGTGTAAAAAAATAGATTGAACAAAAATGTATTTTCAACCATTCCAAGGGGGGTTGGGAGAGAAGATGGTGGGGTGAGGAGAAGGATAAAATTGGAAAAGAAATAATTGATTAAGAGTTTATCAAAAAAAAAGAATTAACAAGAAGGGTAAAATTGAAACAAATTTAAAACGTTAAGGATAAAATTGAATCAAATTAAACATTAAGTGTAATTTTGAAAACTTCAGAAAACGTTGGGATAAAAAACATACTTTATCCTAACAAAAATTTCAAATTTTTATCATTGTTTTTAAAAAATAATTTTGATTTTTATCATAGGTCAACCATGTAAATAGATTTAGTTTTTTTCAAAGAAAAATAAGTTTTTATTTTTATAAAAAATTGAATTCTTTTATATTTCAAAAGAATAATTTTTAGTTTTTATTTTTTTAAAAAAAATTAATTTTATTTATTTCTCAGGATTATTTACTTTGATAGGTCTACCATGTAAACACAGTTAGTTTTGTTTTTAAAGAAAAATGAGTTTTTTTAAACAAAAAATTCCAATTTTTATTATTTTTTAAAAAATAATTTTTTATTTTTAACTTTTTTTTTAAATTTTAATTGTATTTAATTCGTAGATTTATCTGGTTCGATAAATCTTCCATGTAAACACACTTTTTTTTTTAAAGAAAATCAATTTTTTTAAAAAAAATCGAGTTATTATTATTTTTTTAAAAGATAATATTTTTTGAGTTCTTTAAAAAAAAATAATTTTATTTATTTCTTAAGTTTATCTAGTTTGATAAGTTTTCCATGTAAACAGAATTAGTTTTTTTTTTTTTTTATAGAAAACTGATTTTTTTACCCAAAAAAAAATTGATTTTTTATTATTGTCAAAAAAAATAGCTTTCTTAATTTTAATTTTTTGCGGGAAACGAGAAAAGTTATATCTGATTCTGATCCCACTGTTTTAAGTTTTAACAGCGGGACGAATTGGCGCGCTTTTAATTTGTAATTGATATATAAAATACTCAGCTGTTCCTTGTTTCAATGTTACCCTCTTTCTCTCTCGCTCGCACTCTCTGTTTCACTCTCATGAGCTTGCTCTAGGTTAGATTTCAGATCCGTTGCTTTCTCTCTTCTTTTCCTCCTCCAAAACGTAGCATTTCGTTCCCGTTTTCTCGGTCTCTGGTGAGTCTTTACTCAATGAATCCGTTACCTTCTTTCATTTTCCAATACCGACTTCTTTTCTGATAGATCTGAAAGATTGCTGAATCTGTTTGCTATTTTGATTTATTCGTTTTGATTTCTTCAATGTTTTTTTCAATTTCGGACAAAGTTTGTTCAATGCGGCTACTTCTAGTGATTTTAACTAGGGTTTGAGGAAGTCAATTTGTATCTGGATTTAGGGAATTCGTGCATATGCCTTTTCATTTTTTTTTCCTTTAGGAATTTTCTGTGCAGATTTGAATTTGAAGTTTGGCGGTTTTACTTTCTTTCTTTCTTTATTTTATTTTCCGTTTCTCGGAGGGCTTATTGTACAGAGAGGGATCAGTGTAATTTTATTAATTTTTGTTTATTTCTTGAATTTTTTCAATTTTACACTAACTCAGTTCAGTCCTATTTGCTTGAGATTTTTTTCCAGCTTTGAAAATGTACTATAATTTAATCCGATATAGCATAATTTTGGTAACTAGGGCTATTGTTTTTGCTTCTTTCTTTGTTTTTGTTTGGTCTGCCTTCAGCTTCTATTTGAAGATGGTTACTTGGTATATCTGCCCTAGAAATTCGGTATTTTCCATCCTTGATTTAATCAGTGTGATTTAGCTTGTATCTTTATCTTACACAAATGTAGAATCTTGTTTTGGTGGCAATTTTATTATTAATAAGAAAAATACAACTGTAGTTCTGTTATGTTGAAATTAATGTAGGTTGCATGAATGCTCTAGAGTTTGCCCAGGGCTGAATAGGATGAAGAAAATGTTGATTTCTTGAAATTTATGCTTTAGATTTGCATTTAGTGGTTTTTGTCTATCCGTTTCCTCAGTTTGTTTATGAATTTCGAAGCATGTGTAAGTGTGAGAACTTGGTTGATGGTTCCTTAGATTCATCTTGTAATAACGTTTGGTTTTACTGTTTTCAGTTGTTCAAAATTTTTGATTGACTATTAGCCACAAAAATTGGAAGAAGATAGTGCAAATATTGTGATTTGTGAGCAGAGCACCCAAATGGAGCTGCGGAGTTGTGGTCATCTTCACTTCATCCAGTCTATCAATGGTGGTTTAGTTACGAAAGTCCTCAATATTACTAGTGGGCGACCAAAACTGTCATACAAAGATGTCAAAGACATATATGATGGCTTCTCCTTTAATCATTATGATGCAAAAGTTGAAAGGTCATGCATTGCTGCATTGGAGGAAGTAACAGTGAAAACTGAATCAGATTCTTCAGTATGTACAAATGATGGTGATGATATTCTAATAACCAACTTGGTTGAGGATGATTCTGACAATTACACTCTAAACCAAATTAAACAAAGGTGCAAAACAAGGAAGAGAAAACAAAATCAAGGTCTTGATCCGTCTAAAGGTGAAATTAAAGTTGAAGCCTTGCCATTGCTGGATGATGATGACAAGAAAAAGCAAATTGCAACAGATGATGCTGATTTTATGGAGACTCTCAGTAGCTGGAGATATAAACAAGCAAAGAAGGCCAAGAAGAGAAATTGCATTGAAGACCCGATCTCTACTTCTACCCAAGAGATTACTGCAGTTGTGAAGGCTGACGATGTCCTGGATGATGAGGCGTCTCCACCTGTTAGTGGCGTTTCAACTGCTATTGTTGAAGTGAAATTTGAGGTTCCCAAAACTGACAGGCCAGATGAATTCGAGAGTGGTGAATGTGTCATTCATCAAGATTCAAATTGCATCCCCAAACTGGATGCATCTTTGGTTGAAGATCAAAGCTGTGACAGTAACATGCTACCCAATATGGCCAATAATGAAGGCCTTGACCCCCTGATTCTAGGGTTTAGAGATGATAATGCTTCCCTTTGTGACCTCAAACCAGCTGGTACTGAGTTTACAGCTGGTGCTGAGGTTCAGGAAAAACCCAGCTTTACTACTGAACATGACCTCAAACCTGGTGAGTCGTTGGTTTGTGTCTCAGATGATTCACCTGAATGCAAGGAGAAGCAATTGCTTTCTTCGGAACTTGATGCTGAGAAGAGATATGTCAATGGCGAGGCTACTGATGAATTGAATTCTTGGGAAGAACATGAAGTTCGTTCAAAGGTGCATCATCCGGAAAGGCTGTTATCAACCAGAAAGGTTATTCTTTTTGCTAAACTTTATTATAGTTCAATATTGATTTTCTGCTACTTCTCATTCGTTGATTTCTCTGCAGACCATTTCACCCTCTTCTCAGGAAAAGCTTTGTAAAGCCATGGAGTCCATTCATTTAATTCAGAAAAACAATTTGAGTAAGTGCCTAAGATATTTAGTTTTAACATTTTATTTAGTGATCTAGATTATAAATGCCAATTGAACCATAAAGTGGACAACGATGGAAAAAGGAAATAACTTTTTTGAAGGTTGTGACTATGTTGAAAGAGTAGAAATCTGTTCTCTAGCTATTCACTACATGAGAAGTAATCCTGATAACTGAAAATTTAATCCATGATGGTGATGGGGAAGAAGGTATACAATGCTTGAAACTCGGAACAGTTAATATTTCTATCATCTTGACCAACAGTTAAATTAACATGCTCTTTCCAGAAACCTTATGTGTTGTGAGTTCATTTCTCTCCCAAATATAAGGATTTCTAGTTGATGGCTATGGCTCTATCTGTTGAATAAAAATACAAAGTTAAACATAGATGTTTATTCAATAATTTTCCTTGTTTGCATATTATGTGTTTGACGGGTTATTGTTTTGCCATGAATATAGAATTAGAGATTTTGTTCTTTCTAAATGTTACTCTCTTATTAAATCCTGATCCTTATATTTGGCTATGGTGCATTCAGGTTGCAAGGGTAAACTGCAATATGGTGAGCAGACCAGTGAGAATGATGCTGATGAAGGGCTTAATGATAATATGAGACCAGGATTTACTGATAGCCAAGACAAAGTTATTATTACTCCTAAGACCTCTAAAAGAGTTTCCCAACCTAAAGGAACTTTAAAGAGTCCTCGCCCAGCCAGCCGCTTAGGGTTTAACTCTGTTCAGAGTTGCTCTGAGAGTGCCATAGCATTTTCAAAGCAGCAGATGAAGGATGTAGAAAGTTTGACAATGAAACTCACAAAGCAAGTGAAGTCAATGAAGGAAATTTTGGATGACATGCTACAAGAGTTTTGTCTAAATACATCACTGAGACATAAAATACTTAAGGTATGACAATCAGAAACCTGTTATCTTGAAGGATTTTGCATAAATATTGGAAATTTGAATTGAAGCCTTGTTATATCCTTTTAGCTCACATGAAGATTATTTAAGTTCTCTGATGATAGAAAAATGAAAAAAAGAAAAAAATGTTATGATGGTTAAATGTAATACAATTAATTTCTGTGCTTGTATGATCGGTAAACTATGAACACTTCTTGTCTTGGTTACATTTAAGAGTTTAGGCTCCTTTCGTAAAGCTGTATTGATTACAGTAACTACAATTGTAATTGTAATATCCTCCCTTAATGTTCTGTGGTTCATGACATACTCTGTCATTAGTAACTTCAGCTTTTGCTCCTGCTATTTAGGGACGGAGCCTACATGTAAATTGATACATTTTGATATTTGTTGGTAATTATCGATAATTGATTTTTCAGGCAACAATTGCTGTTGGAAATGCCACAAAAGCTGAAAAAGAAGCAAAACGTCTCTGTAACACAATGGCAGGGGATTGCAACCGTTTCTGTAAGACAATGGCAAGGGATTGCAACCGTTTCTGTACGATAATGGTATTTTCTTCCACTGTCAAAGTATTAATACATTTGAAGCTCCTGATCTTAAACAAGTTTATATGATTTTCTATTTCCTTTTGCATGTTTGATTCACTATTGGATCTTTAATTAAATGCAGAAATTAAATGAGCCTGGTCCTCCCGCGCCTCAAGAGGTAGTGCGAAAAGAAAGGAAAAAGATAGCATTCGCCGACGAAGCAGGTGGAAGATTGTGCGAGGTCAAGCTCTTTGAGAAAGATGTGGTGTCTTTATCACATTCCAACTTAAAGTAACAACACTTTAACAGCATTTTTTTACTGAAAAGTGCATCTATGAACAACATTGTTGAAATGTGTCGGATTTTAATTTGATGCTTGTGATTTACTGATTCTTAATGTCAAATATTTATATTTATTGTTTTAATTATTAATATAAAAGAAATATTATACCGTCAATACTTTTCATCAATAACTAGCATCAACCCGTGCATTTTGCGAAGGTTTGGTATTTTAACCCTAAAATTTATCTTGATTGAAAATTTTTTCTTTGAATAATGAACATTAGATGTTATAGAATCTAATCGATAATAAAAACAACTTTATTGTTTGAATATATGAGATCGAATGAATGTTTAGATTAATAAATATTTTAGTTAAAAAAACAGTAAACAAATAAAATTATCATACATGAGTAATATACTTAAACACCAAATAAGAAATAACACAAAATGATACCTTAAACACAAAAGCTAGTTATAATAACACAATCTTTTTTCTAAAAGTTTGAATTTACCTGTATATATGTTTTATTCACTAATCATTACAATTTAGGGGAAGAAAATTTTCTTAAAATATGACTCGCAAGAAATTAAATTTTGTATTCATATTTATATATATGTATATATTTTAATTTTTTACGATAAAAAATATTTGTTCATCATATACACGTATATGTACGGGACAAAATCTGAATTTTTTATTTAATATAAATAAAATAATCATAATAATTTTGAAAATTGTAGCTTAATTTATATTTTTAGATATTGAAGTTAAGGGTTAAGCTACAATAACTATTTTTCAATCATAATATATGCGAATTAAATTTTGAGGTGATTTATTGATTTATTTTTACAATAATTATATACAACTAAGTAATTTTGCCAACCAAGCTCCTTACTTACACGCGCGTGTTTTTCCTTCTTTTGTTACTACGTTTTTTTTTCTTCTCTTCACCGAGTTAAGAAGTAGATCGGAGAACGATGATAACGGTAGCGATGACGACGAGCACGATGACAGCGATAACGACGGCGGAGGAGGAGGAGAAGGGGGTGGAGGAGGAGCAGCAGCGGCAGAAGGTGAAGCAGAAGCAGCAACAGCAGAAGGAGAAGGAGGAGGAGGAGGAGAAGAAGAAGAGGAGGAGGAAGAGGAGGAGGATGGTAATATCATTGTCAATGGAGAAGAAGAAGAAGATGAAGTACATTTGAGTACATTTGCGTTTCTACTTTCATTCAAAACCGTTTCTGTTTTCATATAAATTTCGTTTATGTTTTCATGTAAATTTCGTTTCTGTTTTCGTGACCCAAAGTCACGCATAGACGTAAACAAGACCACGCCCAGGCGTGGGTTCATCACCAAATCCGTTTCTGTTTTCATATAAATTCTGTTTCTGTTTTCATGTAAATTTCATTTCTGTTTTCGTGACCCAAAGTCACGCCTAGGCGTAAACAAGACCACGCCCAGGCGTGGGTTCATCACCAAATCCGTTTCTGTTTTCATATAAATTTCATTTCTGTTTTCATGTAAATTCCGTTTCTGTTTTCCTGACCCAAAGTCATGCCTAGGCGTAAACAAGACCACGCCCAGGTGTGTGTTCATCACCAAATCCGTTTGTTTTCATATAAATTCCGTTTCTGTTTTCATGTAAATTCCATTTCTGTTTTTGATATAAAATTCATTTGTTTTTCATGCAAATTCCGTTTCTGTTTTCATTCAAAATTCGTTTATGTTTTCATTCAAAATTCGTTTATGTTTTCTTAGAATATTCATTCAAAATTCGTTTCTATTTTCTTAGAATATTCAATTCAATTTTCATCAACAACAACAACAACAGCAACAACACCAACAACGTAAATAATGGAAAAAGGGGACGAAGAAGAGGACGAAGAAGAGAAAGAAGAAGAGGACGAAGAAGAGGAAAAAGAAGAAGATGAAGAAGAGGAAGGAGAAGAAGACGACAATGACGACGACGACAATGATGGCGGCAGCAACGACGACGACGACAATGATGGCGCCTGCAGTGACGATGGCGAAGGCAAAGCAAGAAGGAGGAGGAGGAGGCGCTGCAGAAGAAGAAGAAGAAGAAGAAGAAGAAGAAGAAGAAGAAGATTGGGGGAGAGTGAATGCGCGTTTGAATTTTGAGGGAGAGTAGTGAACGCGCGTGTGAGGGTGAGAGTGGGGGAAAAAAATTTGATTAAACTTAGTTAGGGTAATTGCTTGAATGTGTAGTGGTATTGTTATTTTTATAGCTTTTGGAGTGAGAGTAAGTTTGGTAGTTTTTTTATACTTTGCATTAAAACATAAAGAAAAAGGTAAAATCAAATTTAAATGGTATGTAAAATTAAACTATTTAAGTAGCATAACAAATAAACAAATGAGTAAAAATTTACTAAATAAATCATAGATCTGTGATGTGTCAGCAGGTGTAATAGTAATTTCTAAAAAAATTATATCTTTGAAAATATTTGTAATTGCCAAGATAAAATTTATTTATTCAATTCTATTAAGAGTGTTTTATAATATAAGATAATAATCATAAAAATTACATTAGATTTTAAAAAGTTGCAGTTTCAATGATTGTTAAAAAGAAAAAAAAAAGTTTGAAAGATAAATTTACATGTAATTTCAATAGTAATAGTAATCAAGAGAAAACAATTTTGGGTGCAAAATTTAACTTTTAATTAATTTTTTAAAAAAAGTAGTTTTAAGTTACTTGTTTAAAAATTTTAAGGTCCATTTTTTGGAATTATTTTTTTATTTTGAAGTTAGATATAAAAGAGGAATATTTTACAATTCTTAAATTTCACAATCCTTAAAAGAGTTTTGTTAGAATTGTTAAAAGAGGAATTTTTTTTTCCGATCAGTTATTAAAAGAGAAACATTAATAATCCTGCACTTTATGCAGATCAATTGATTGATTTAAAGTTTACACAATTTTATTTTTCATATATTATATGATACTTTATTATGAAAAATATTAAAATATTAGGTATTCCTTTAACTATTACAATATTTAACTTCGATATTATATTTTATATGTTAAAATAATTAATATTAAATTAAAAACTAAAATAGTTATATATGTAAAGCATGGGTTGCGATACTCGTCGCTGATTGTATATTATCGATAACACTTTTTTTTTATTGTTAATGATTTTAAAACATTATGTTAAAAGTAATTCATAGACCTTATACTTTTTTAATTAAAAACTAAAATAGTTATATACTTATATATGTTAAGTGTTTTAAAAACCTTATATTTTTTAATTTATTTTAATTTGCATCATAAGTTAGACCTCTAATATTTAAAATTTAACAATATATGTGTATTTTATTTTTAATAACAACATTGCTACGGAATTAATATTCGAGTCATAGAAAGCCAATAACTAAATTATCATTCAAAATTAAAAAAACTTAATTCGCTTGTCTTTCAAAACTTGAACCTGCATCTAAAAAACATGGAAATACTGCGGAATGAGAATCCCAAACTACTGGATTCTCAATACGGTAAAAACGACGGCAGTACATAAGGTAAGCTAGTAGGATCCCGCAAAGCGATCCTACTAGGTCACTCGGGTTTTTTCATAAATCGTCACTTCGCTTCATTATTAATTCCCTTTCATCATCCTTAACCTTTCAACTTAGTTTTCTCGAGGTTTACTAGTTCCTATCTCTTTCCTCATCTTTTATCATCATCCTTATCATTTATCATTCTTCAGGGCAGATGTACTCTTCTCTATTTACCTTACATATACATCCATTCTACTTCATAATCCTTATTATTTTATCAATTGCTCCCTATTCTTAATCCTCACATCATTGCTCATAGTCTTTGCCAAACATAAACAATACATACAAAACACATATACAAATTCAAGTATACAAATAGCAAGTAGCAACCCAAACAATTGCACACCAATCAATGTCACACAAATGTATATGATGCATATCTATTCCTACGACTTGATGAGTTCACCCGGTTGGTTATCTTAGCCAACCCGACCGATCCAGTACTAGTCCCGAATTATTCTCGGACGCACTTCCCAGAGGACACCACCTTCGATGCCCCAATATTTTCATTCATATCCATATATGGGAGTTTCATTTCAATTCACATAAGTCGTACCTTCATGACATTGACTTTCATTGCCAATTTAGGCCTAAGAGTCCGCTATTGTCGTAAGCTGGGTCGTCGGCTCTTAAAGGCTCCCTTGTCACTTCGACTCACGAAAATCACATCATAAATTCTAGGATAAAATCACCATCCTTGCATCAGATGCAAGCGGGACAAGACCACCATCCTTGCATCGTATCCCAGAATTCAAAGTACACCCGAGGTTTCATCATTCATTACATTTAAAAGGTAACCCTCGAGACATAACACTATACATGAGATGAAGGAGTAAGGAAATCACTTCTTAACAATTAAAACATTAAAAACATACTTTTTCCTTCCCAGTGAATCGACTCGGTTTGGAGCGAGTCAACTCTTTGGAGTCTTAACTTCAAAACCTTCAAATCCATTTAGTTATTAATTGACTCTGGCATGGCCCGAGTCGACTCTCAAAGCTTGAAAACATTTATTTTGAAAGCTCGAGTTGACTCCATCATAATAAAATCGACTCCCTACAACTTTGAAATCTCATTTTCAATTCTTTTTTAAAGTGAATCGACTCTTGCACCTCTAGAGTCGACTTTGCATACTTAAAAGCATTTTATTTTGCCCCTATGTCACTTTGAATCGACTCTGGAGGTGTGAGAGTCGATTCTTGAGCTTTAAAACTCTTTAAAATGGTTACTATGTCGAAATGATGAGTCAACTCTGGACACTTAGAGTCGATTCAAAAGCTTTAAAAATGCATTTTATGGCCTCTGGACACTTTTGAAACGACTTTAGTGTTATGTGAGTCGACTCTGCGGTTAAATACAGATTTGACAGTATTTTCAAAATTTTTGTCCAACTTTAAAACATCATAACGTTTCCCTCAAAACTCCAAATTTGTCCGTTCCAGAGCCATTTTAAAGATTTTTAAACAAGCTTTGAAACCATATAAAGTTCATGAATTTCTTCAAAATAGAGATCAACTTGTGGTTCCCCAAATTAGCCAAAAATCATTTTTGGTCAAAACTCAAAAGCATACATCTTCTAATCAAAACATTTTCCTAACTCCCAAAACACTTCACTTTCATTTCCTTTCTTAAAAACATCATTTGCCCAATCTTAAGAACTTTAATTAACCATCTCATGCATAAGTTCTAAGTCTTTTCTTTAAAGCATCTTCATACATCAATCTCATAAAGACTTAGTTTGTAATCATATATCAAACATCATCATTCATCAATTCATCACCCAATTAATTATTTGCCTAGCATGTTCATATTCAATTTCATCCTTATGCATAACTTCATTTTCAAGTTCATCTTAAAGGTTAACCTAGGTCCACTAGCCTAAGTTATCATGCTAGATTACATTTTGCACTAACGAATCTTAAACCGTACCTGACTCCAACGCTCAACATACATCTACGACGTTCTGGCACACCGTTGAGCATCCCAAGCACATTCCCGTCTTACCCATCACTTCACTTAGCTTCCCTAATCTCTAATTAATCAACTCAAGCTCTACAACATACAAATACCCCAATTTCTTAACCTAGGGTTCATATAAATCACAAAAATTACAGTTATGATTGTATTTACCTGAAATTGATGATGTAAGTGGTGATTCTTAGCTCAAAAAGCTAAAGCATTCCTAAAACCAAAAAAATCACAAGAAAAATCAACATACAAATACCCTAAAATTGATACACATACCGTTTTGTTTGAATAGAAACATAGAGGATGGAACGAGCTTCGTGTAGCTGCAAACGGTGTGTCAATCGAAGCTCCGATGTGAACGTTACAGAGGTTTAAAGTTGTGGGTGAATAGTGTTTTCACCATCACCATCACCAATGATACATGTTTAGGAGGGCATTTTCGTCATGTTAGATATAAGGGGCAGAATGAAAATCTTGTCATGTTCAAATATCAGAATACTAAAAGAATTACACTATGCCGATTTTGGACATCAAGAAGACCAAGAGTTCGTCTTAAGAGAATATGCATTGACTTGGGGCGCAAGGAACATGGCTTCCATGAAGTTACTTGGAGTGCAAGTAATCATAAGAAGAGCGCTAAGTTGATTGGATTTAGTTCAGATTCTGAAATTACTTGAAGATGAAGTAATTGGGTGGAAGAAGCTTCTTTGTTGGAGTATTTTTAGTTTTAATTTTGAATTTGATTCTTATTTAGTAGTATATTAAGAAGTTTAAATTTAAATCAAATCTGATCTAATCTTCTAAGATCAAATCTGATTTAAATTAATTATCTTATCTTAGGAGTTAAGATTTAAATCAAATCTGATCTAATCTAATAAGATCAAATATGATTTAAATTAATTAGAATTAAATTAGGATTAGTTTAAATTCAAATTTTAAGATCTTATCTTTAGGAGTCTATTTAAACACTTTTGTAAGTCATTTTAAGGAATCGAGTTATTGGATGAATTTTCTTTTCTATGCTCATGGAGTAAGAATTTTATGTGTGTATTCAAGTGAGGTGAGTGATTTGCTTTACTTGTTGCATCAAGAAATTGAAGGATCCAACCTAAAGTAATTCTTAGTGTTAGTTCTTTCAGTTTCATCCCTTTGATCTAGGTTGCCAAGGACAGGTTCTTTGAATGTCTAGTAGGGAAAATCCTTCCGGTGACCTAGGTTGCTCGGAACAGGTTTCTTAGAGGTCTAGTAGGAAAATCTAGTATCTCTTATCTATCTTATTGTTTCCGCTGTGTCGAGTCCCTTTCTTTATCAACCAATCTCCCATCTCAACTCTCTCTTCTTTTCGAAGAAGAAGAGGAGTAATGAATGGGCTTTGGTCCCTTATATCATTAATGAGGGGCAAATGTATAATTTTATATACTTGGCCCACTTTGGACCAAAATCATTGGGATAGGTATTCGTGTTTGTGTCCTAAATATTTTTCAGGATCGTTTCTACATTTTCATTTTCACTTTATGTTCTTCCCGACGGCTCCAAGTCAGTACTATCATTTAATTTAATGGTCCGGGATGGCGCGTTGCACTTAACAACGTCCTACCCATTTCCACTCAGAAAAATCCACTGAATTCAATGATTCCGACAAAATTCCCAAATTATGAGTGCATCCTTATCAATTTACCTTAATTTGATAATTAATCCCTTAATTTGGGTTATTAATTTCTTGGGGTTTACATTGAGACAATTTTTAAACCGAACCCAATGGAATATTAATTAAGTGCTAAAATTTGTCTAACTTGTGTAGAAGTGATGAAACTGGAAAAGCATCAAGAAGATGTTAATCCACATCCCTGAATAAAAAATTTTTTTGTCATCCTTAAAAAAAAAATTCAAGTGAGCAAACCATGACATCAATAGTTGTAATCCGTTATTGCACGTGGAAGAATAATAGAAACCAATGGCAGAACCTGAAAATATTGTCTGCTAAGGATGAAATTCAAAGCACATTATAAGTGAAAGATTAAAAAATTTCCTCTGATGCTAATTTACTTTATAGTTCCTCTAAAGCGGAATTTTGATAGGAATCATTTTTTTAGCTCTCTCATAATCAAAATTTTTAAGTGGAATCAAACACCAGTAACTAAAAAATGTAAAATCAATCCTCAACTCCTCATCAATTGATTCTAATTTTAACTAAACACAAAGTTAGTATTTTTTATATTTAAGTACCTTAGTATTAGAGGATTTGAGGATTGTTGTAGCATGAAAGTGTTTGGTATTTGTTCCAAAACTTCACGGACCTTCTTTATTATTCCTCGTTCCTTTGGTTGGATCAGTTAGAATAAAACTGACTCTGAAAATTCTCATTCCAAGTGAACAACGATATTAACACAACATATTATTGACTAAAATCAAGAAAATTAACGCTACATATTATTATAGTATAGAACTTATCTACTGAAGTTTTAAAAGATATAATAGGAAGTCAACATAAAATTCATGGTAAAGGGAGTTACGAACGTAGAAAACAGGGAGCAAAAAAAATGAAGGGAAGAGATCTAAGAACCCAGAAAAAGGGAAAGAGAGAAATACCTCCCAGAAGAGAAATAATGGGTTGAAAAAAGTAGCTTTCTTTTTTTTCTGGGAAGTTTCTCTTGGCAAACTCAAGACCAAGAAACCCAAACCTACAACCATTGCAATGGTAAAAGAAATTAGTAAAGAGAAGCAGTGAAGAAACCGTGAAGCAGTGAAGAAACCCAAATCCAAACCTGTCGTCGCATTGATGAAGAAGCAGTGAAGGGAATAAGTCGCTGCTAGGGAATGCTCTGTCGGTGCCAGTACTCTACCTAAACATGCAGCTGCAGCCGCAACCCTATCAACCTGGCCTTTTTTCTGATTTACGGTTCAAAATTTTTTTATAAGAAAAGCAGGAAGAGCAAAAAAAACTTACTAAAAATTATTTACGATTACTTTAATTATTCTGTATCACCAAAATTATATTTAAAATATAAAAATTCATAATTCAAGATCTTAACAAATATGAAATTTGAATTGGATAATCAATTTGAATGATTGTTGATTTTTTGTTGCATAATTCTCTCCATGAATGATTTCAAAATTCAAATTATGTCTTGAAATTACTCATGGATAGGCTGGAGCATTTGTGAGTGAGATCAATCAACCTATTAGTAAGAGAAACTTGTTGCGACTCTACAGTCCTTCACATGTCAACGAAATAAGGCTTCCAAATGTCAAGTAATAAGCCTAGAGCTCTATTCTTTTTATATTTTAATAGATTTTAATAGATTAGTTTCACTTTCTTTTATGTCAATCCATCACATGGCAATAAAGATGTGCATGTGTCTTGTGTGTAATTTAGACGTCAAGACTAGGACGTACCTTTGCAGTATGTGTTTTGCTTTCCATCGTAGATTAATCACCTTCATCATATTCACTGTAATACGTCCTCACAGTCAGGGACAGATTTAAGGGGGATGAATAGTGACCTCCCCCCAAGAAAATTTCATAACTTTTATGTATTAAACAAGAAAGTGTACAAAAGTAATAAGTATGCTAGATGTCATGGTGGTTAAGTACTACATTTTTTTTACAAGTGAATCATGAACTTAATTGAAACAAGTCAAACGACAGTTACAACAGAAGATATCATTTTTATATTGAAAAAAGAAAGATAAATATCCTATGTGTCGAACTATGGTATAAGAGGAGGCACAACCTTCGATTACAGAGAATCTTAAATGGTAGAAAGAAGGATACTTCAAAGTCCCTTTTGTTTCTTTGGAAACACATAAGTGCTGCAACACATTTAGATACATCTTCATTTTCTCCACATAAAACAGAAAAATCTTCAAATCTGAAGCTTTTCCTGCAAAGAACCTCATGTCCCCACAGTGATTTCTCTGCATCTTTGTAACCATATTACCACTAAGGTAGTAAGAAAGCACCACAAAAGGGGAGGAACCACACAAGGGGTTATTGCAGATCTAGATCTGGATCTCAGATCTAGATCGAAACTACTACTACAAAACAGGAATGAAAAAACACAAAAGAAAAGGGAAGCAGGAAAAGAAACAAGAGGCGGTGGAGATGGTAGAAAAAGGCAGTGGTGATCCAGATCTGAGGGAAGCAGAGGCAATAAAGAGGAAGTTTTGGAGAAAAAGGTGGTGGTAATAAGTATGGTGGATACGTAGATAGAAGATAGAGAAAAGGAAAGAAGAAGAGGGAAGAAGAGGGAGATGGCCACTGCTGCTGCCTGACATGACTAAGGCCAATGGCAGCCCTCCATGGGAGGCAAACCTTGAAAGAAAATAGAGAGTTTTTCTTTTTCGGGAAGAGAGAGAAAAGTTGAGATTAAGTACTGCAGGTTCGAATTTAAAAGCACACGCCCTCCCTAGTTCTTTCTAGTGTTTTACATCCTTAGTCCAACAATAGAATATTTCATGTGTACATTTGGGTCATTAAAAAAATTCATGTGTACATTTGGATCAATAAAAAATTCATGTGTACTTTTGTCAATCGTGTAATAATTCATATGTACTTTTGTCCCTTCTTCCTAAATTTTATTTTTATTTTTATTCAATTTTTTTTACTCTGAAATTTGATACATTTCTCGAATAAATAAAATATACTCAACAAATAACTTTTAATTAATTAGTATCAATTAATTTTTTTCATTGTAATTGTAGAAAAAGCGATATTTTAAATTTAATTAGTATTAACTGAGAACACATATTTTATATTTGATTTTTTTTTATAATTTATTATATTTTATTATATAATATTAAAATCGAGTTATACACTTAATGATAGAGCGCTGATATAGCATGCTCCTGAGAGTGTTTCCTGATTTATTTTTTTTAAATTTATTAAATCAAATCAATTAATAAATTAACATAGTTATTACAAAATCATAATAAATTAATATTTCTGAATGAGTATTCTTTAAAAGTTTTATTCCAATAATAGTATATTTCAGTTAAATAAAACGGTAATTCGAATTTTCCAATCAAATTAAATAAAACGGTAATGCTACATGTACACCTCTTTTTGGTGTACACCTCCAACCTATGAAGCACGGACACTTCTCAGAATCGCCGTGTCGGCGTGTCGAACACTTTTCGGACACGACACACAAAGACACTCGTTGGACACGCGTGTCTGACGTGTCCAAACGTGTCCCCTCCAAAAAAACAAAAAAATTGGTCGGACACGGCCCAGACACGGGCGAACACGGCCCAAAGAAAAAAAATTCAATTTCTTTCCTCGTTTGAGTCATTCACAAATCACAATTCAATCACCCAGCGCTCTGCCACTTGACCTAGACCCGACTCACTCCCAAACCCTCCTCTTCGCTGCCGCCACCTCCGGTCGTCGCCGCTGTACCGATCGTCGCCGTCGCAACCTCCAGTCTTCATTGCCGTATGTGTTCCTCTTCCTGTCTTCATTTTCTAATTTCTATGATATATGTGTGAACAGTTTTGTTTTGTAACTACATGTGCTTTGCGCAATACTCCCATTGATTAATTGATATTGTTGATTAATGCTCAATTTCTTGTTTTATTGTGATGCTATTTTGTTATCGTTTTGCTATATTTTGTGTTTTAGTGGGTTTGCTGTATTTTGTTGTTTATGCTGCACATTACGTGTTTGATCTATGTTCTCACATACATGGAGGGAGACAATTGTATGCTATTGTGATTGCTTGTTGGAGATTGTTCCTTAATATATTGACAGCTTGCTCATTATACTTTGTATCATAATGACAGCTTTGTATGTGCTTCAATGGATACTTATTTTATTTCCTTTGCTAGTTCCCTTCCTTTTTTGTTTAATGTTTTCTATCTTTGCATCTTTTTTCCTTTAGCTTCTTGATAACATCTTTCACAATATATTAAAGGAGTATTTTATTCATACCTGCCACTGATTTTGACAATTGATCCTTCTACAATGTTGAAAGTAGATCAAACATTATAAAATGCATTAGACTATCATTAACAAAATAACAATCCAAGTGAAACGTATATATATTTGTGTATCTTAGTACAATAGAAAAACAAAAAGCTGATAAAAACTCTAACAATCATCTAAAAAATATTCCACCAAATGCTCTAATGTATAATACTTATGTTCACGATTTACTCCATGATTTAAGCATTTGAGAGGTGTTCAACAGCTAATAATTCACAAGGAATTAAATTGTGCAAAA
>JASCZI010242319.1:0-11471 GCA_036250425.1 Stylosanthes scabra | reverse complement strand
CACATATTGGCTAGGCCCATTCAATCGAACTGCATGCATAGCTAACATTTACCATAAGCAACATAATGCATTTTAATAAAACATACCTCGGTATGTAGCACGCCCGTGATGTGCCATGCACGATTTAACCGTTGCAACCCTTCCTGCTCTCCTGCAGCTGGCGCATTCTGCGGGGCTGCCTCGTCTGCCTCACCTGCCGTCCTTCCCTCCGCAGACATTGTCCCTCACAACAACTCACACCTACCAACCACAAAAACAACTACTCACAACTACCCACCAACGCTAACAACTACTAAGTACACTCACCATACACCCAACTATACTCACCACACACAAAACTAACTCAAAGATGCAAATCTAAGAGTGAAAGTGAGGGAGGGGAGAGCTGCGGCTGAGCTGGGGGTCTCACGGGCCTTTTATACCCGTGTCATAACACGGGCTTGGGTCCCTTAACATGACTAATACGGGCTAGCTTGGCACCATTTGCTAACACGGGCTAGGCTCCCTTAAGTTGCTAACACGGGCTAGCATGCTGGAATTTGGGTACACGGTGGACCCAAGCCCGTGTTAGAATCAGTCCAAAAGCTTTTTGGCCTAACACGGGCTTGCCTAGCCCGTGTTAATATCCGGACAAAAAAAAAGCCCCTAACTCGGGCTTGTCAGGACCAACTTACGCAAAAAAGTCACATTGGGCCTAGGTAGCTCGTGTTATGTAAGGCTGGCCCAAATTCGTAAATTCCTGACTCCGTGTGCATTTTGGTAAATAATATATTTATTATATTTATTATAATAAAAAATCCAATAAATAATATGTTTTTCTTGGTGTACAATCCAATAAATAGTATGTTACACAAAATTACAAGTAAATGAATCAGAATAAAATTACGACTTCATTTAAACATATCTAAATCTAATATACAGTGTTGATTTAGATTAGAATTATCACATGCTCTTACTTTTTATATCTTATTTTGATAGTGATTTCAAATTAAGAAACAGCACTCCTTAGTCGTACGTAATCGCCCAACGTAACGCATTACGTCACATGAATCAGGTTCTAGTAGTCGAGCATGCTATTTCTAATCTGTCTTATCATTTTGCGACAACAGGTTTCCCACTTTGGAGACTTGGTGGGATGGATACAGTAACTCTAATTCTTCGGCTTACTGTTTTTTTTTTATCCGGTACACATCAAGGTTTTCACATGTTCCATTGTTCTATCTGGAACTAAGATGTACCTAAGCGTTATAAGTTGAAGGTCATGTATTTGTCGTGTAGTTCGATGCGAAAAGTCACATAGAGCCCCGAGCCACATGTTAAAAGACTGTTTGAGAAAGTAGGAAACGGCTTTGCATATTGGGGAACGGTGGAACGAAGGTTTGGGTTGTAGGCGATGATGGCTCTTCGTATAAGTTGTGTTTTGGGCCTCTCACCCCTGTAGAGATAAGTTGAATGATTGTGGAAAGTAGAACATTATTTGTGGCCATGAAAGATTTTTGTGCAGCTCACTTAAACAATAACGTAAAGCTTCTTACTGTATTTTTTAACAATAATTTTAATTTTTTATATGACATAGGAACATGAAATATATATAAAATATATTGTAATTTTTTACAAAATTATAATAATATTTTGATTTTTTATTTATATTAAAATTTAAATTAATATTTTAAAATTTTTTTAATGTGTTTTTTAATTATATAAAATATTTGAAATAACTTTTAATTTTAAGAAATAGTATTATATATCTTTTTTTTCAATGATTTTAAGCATATAAGTTAAGAATAAAGTTGGACATGTAGACTCATGATGATATTTTGGAATATCAAGTGTGTCTGAATTTTTTTTTTTTGTTTCTTTAAGGACACGGAAAACATGCGTATTGGTGAGTATCGTGTTCAAAAAATATTTTTTTTTCAAATAATCCAATATTTCCACCATAAAAAAAAATAACACACACAATATTTCATGTAACACTCCAAGAATTCTAATTTTTATTCTGAAAACCACCGTTGCCAATAACACACTACAAAAATAGGCATGCATCTTACACTCCAAAGTTTTTTATTTCTCAATTATTAGAAGCCTTTTGCCATATACATTGGCCCAAAATCCAGTTGGCCCAAAATCCAGCCTCAACAGTCACTTCAGACCGGCTCCAAACGAGGCTCATCAGTAAACCCACTTCGGGTCGTGATGACTTTATCCCCTTTCAACAAATTACTAATAGCTGACAACTGCGCCTGCCCACCAGTGATCACCACTAATACTGTCCACATAAGTTAATTTCCAATCGATCAGAACCATCCGTTTATTTAAATCAATATATCAACGAATGCTACATTTGATATATTTTAGTTCCAATAAAGTGAATTGGAATATGTGAAAACTTTCCAATAGTATAAGGCGATTTCTAATGTGTACGTGTATGTGGAGAGAGGTGTTTACATATTTATGTGCGCGGTGAAATTGTATGAGAGTGATGTCTGGCAGAGAGAGAGTATAGCAGGAATAGGGTTGACGTTCTGTCTCAGCAACATTGTGATTTATTGGATGTTAATTAGGTTGATGTTGATTTGGAAGGTTAATTAAAATGAGGTGTTGGGCCTAGGTTTCAAGGCTAATGTATTTTTGGTGCAGGGTTGTGTGTATATTGATTTTTTTTTTAGTTGGGCTATAATGGAATTAAAGTTATGAACTTTCCTATGGTAATGGTGTTAAAAAAAACCTTGTGATAAGTGGTAAGTGTTTAATCTCGAATTCGAACCTTATGGGCGGTATGTATGCAGAATGGAATGTGGCCACGTCAACCCCCTTCTCTCGAAAAAGATACTCGATAAGGCGTAAAGGATTAGTTTGAGCCTATCGAGCCTAGAATACCCTCCTAAAAAAAATCATACTACCAAATTTTAGTTGTCAAAGGTTGTGTATTATTCCAGACAAAAAAAAAAAGGGTCGTGTATTAAACTATTAATACGTGGACATGGCTAAAATGTTTTAAAAATTTGAAATCAAATGTTCCACTACATCAATACTTCTCATTTTTAATAGTAATTTATCTAAGGATAAATATTTAAAAGGGCATCATAAATCTTAGAGTTACATGTAATATCTTTTTAAAATTTAGGAACATAGGAAATTCAAAAAACAGACTTATTTGAAGTGGTATAACTTGTAAAGGAAACTTTTTATATTTTAGAGAATATTTTTTAAATTATTATAAAAATAATAAAATACCAATAATAATTTATAAATTAAAGTATAATAACATAAAATATAAATAATAATAGTAATATCAATTATTAAATGCATATATAACAATATTATACATGATACTTTAAAAAAGTATAAATTAGACAAAAATGATAAAATTAATAATATAAAATAATTTAGAAAATAATAATAATTTTTTATATTATTATTAAGAAATTTTATTTTTGTTAAAAGATATAAAAAAAACAATATACAACAACAATTTGTTTATCTAAAAAAATATAAAAATCAATGTACAAAGGTAATTTTTACCTATTTTTGTTCGAACACGTCTTTTTATACATATCAAATAAATAAATAGTTTATTAATTAAATATTTTTTCAATAAAACATCAAATATTCCAGGTTGCTCATGAAACGTTATACATGTGTCCTTAATGGTATGTGTAGGTGAGAACTCAAACCCGATAATAAAAACATGAAAAAATAAAAAAAGAGAAGAAGCCTTAAACCATATATTAGTGAAGGAGAAATGAAAATAACCGAATATTACCAGCATCAGAAAACAATGAAGGCGAAAATACTGGAAAACAAATTTAAAAAGTAAATATTTTCAAAAACATATTATGAAGTCAATAATTAGTAAGATGAAATTGTGTTTGACTAGGGAAACTTATTGTAAATTAATATAAAACTAGTATTTTACCCGTGCGATGCACGCGATTTATATTCCAATTTAATGAATTAGATAAAATGATTTGTAAGAAATAATTTATCAACTAAGTAAGTGCAGTAAAATCTAAATGTATTGAGTTACATGACTATTGTGAGATATTTGACTATAAGAAAAGTCTCATGTCAGTACGTTGATAAAAACTTTTACCACAACACTATCCCTACATTTGAAGTTATCAGTTCTCACTAATAAGCCAAAATACGAAATATATGATTTCTCTCTCCCTCTCCCTCCTCTTTCTCATTCTCTTTCCATTTCTTTCTCTCATCCTTGCTCTCTCATTCTTTCTCTATTTATAAAAAATAATTTATCAATTAAGTGTAATCAAATTTAAATGCATTGAGTCTCCAATTTAATCCTACACTTGAAGTTCTTACCAATAAGCCCAAATACGAAACATATAATTTTTTCCTACTTCCTCCATCTCTCTATTTCATTCTCTTTTTATTTATTTCTCTCACCCTTGCTCTCTCTCCCTCTCTCTCCATCACTCCTTTTTTTTTCTCTATTTCATCACCTCTCTCTCCCCGCTCTCTCACTCTCTCTTTCTATCCTTCTCTCTCTACTTCTTTTCCCCTCTCTTTCTATCTCTGTCCCTCTCCACATCTTTCTATTTCTTTCTCTAACCCTTGTTCTTTCTCCTTATCTTTCTATTTTCGTATCTCTCCCTCTCTCCCCCGTACATATCCCCGTTCTCTCTCCTTATCTTTCTATTTCCGTATCTTTCCCTCTCTCCCCCTCTTTTTCCATATATTTATCTCCCTTTCTCTCTCCCTCACTTTATCCCCCTCTTTCTTCCTCTCCCCCTTTTCTCTCAATTTCTTTATTTTCCCTCACTTTCTCCCCTCTCCTTTCGTCTCTTCTTTTCTTTCTCTATTTCCTTATCTCTCTCTTTTCCTATCTATATCTCTCCCTTACTCCCTCCATCTCTCTTTTTCCCTCTTTCTTCGTCTCTCCCCATCATCTCTCCCTCTCCTTTTCCCTCGTTCTCTCTCCCCCTCTCTCTCCTCTTTCCCTTGCTTTCTCTTTCACATTCCCTCTTTCCCCCTCTTTCTCTCCCTTGCCCTCTCTCTTATCTATTTTTTTCTTCTGTATTCATGAATACACAAATTTTTTCGATATAATGTATTATTATTATTATTATTATTATTATTAATAATTTAAAAAAAACTCAGGCAGGCTAGGCCCACCAGCCTACTAACCTACCAATTCATTGATAGACAAAGCATGAAAGAATTTTTGAATTGCTTGAATAGGTGGGAATAGGCAATAAAAAAATTAATTATTTTAAAATTACTTCAACAATCGTCTCATTTATTTAAAATTTTAATTTTAAATATGATTAACTTAAAAAATAAATAAACAAAAATTCTATCTAAAATCACTCAACAACCGTATCAATATAAAATTTTATAATTTAATTAAAAAAATAAATCATTTTAAAATTACTTCAATAATCGTATCTTATATTTGAAATTTAAAATTTTAAATTCAGTTAATTATGCCAATTAAAAATAATTAAAAAACAAATTTTTAATGACGACATCTAAACATTTAGCCTCCTAAATTCATTCTCCAGCCACCACGTCAGCCATTGAGCTTCCTAATTGTATACTATTAAGATTAAGATAAGATTAAGATTAAGATAATATCAGTGTGTATAATTTTAGTATCTGAAATTAATTTGTTACAACAGTTCAATTCGAAATATGTCAGCTTAATTTCAAATTAATATTTTTTCTCTTTTCAAAACTCTACATTCATGATTCTACCCCAATTACATATTTGACCCATACCTAGTTTATTCTTCCAGTTTACTCCACTAACTTCTTCACACAAAGCCCAGGTTTTTAGACACTGTTCCTTGCACACAAAAAAAAATATGTTCCCTACCCCATTTACGGCCCAATCACTCCCACCTTAATTACCGTATCTAATTTTCATTGGCAAAATATTATTAAATTAAAATATTAATAAGAGTCTAACTCATTTCTCTCGACTTAGGAGAGCTTTTCTCTCGTCTTAGGAGAGTTCCATGAGAACATTTGATTCTCTTGTTCATCTTGCTTAACCCCCTAAACCCTAAATTTTCCCTTCTTCTACTTTTTAAATACTCATATAACCTGTTAAGACTGGACAACTATCAATAGATACCATTGTTTAGCCTGAACAAATTATCCATCACTACACCATACAAGAACTGTTCACTAGTACATGTTCGAATTTCCTTCCAGTGTATACAAACAAGGTCAATCTTTACATGCAACCTGCAAGGATCATTGTAAACAACATTCTGAGCACTAGAGTAGAAGCTGATCAGTGAAAATCGAAAGGAGTGCAAAATCTGAGCTGATAACCTGCAGCGCAAGCAACAACAGTCAACTCATCTCTTGCATGCAATGGAAAACATACATGCACACCCGATAGAAGGAGCTATAGTGGATGTTGAACAAGGAAATCAAGATGGGTTCATCGAGGACAACTTGAATTTCGTAGCAAAGGTAATTTCGTCAAGAGAACTATCTGTCAAAACCATTAAAGCTGCATTAATGGGAATCTGGGTCAACCAAAGGGAGTGATCATCTCAGACATAGGGGTAAACAAAGTCCTAATTAGCTTTGAAGATAGCAACAAGGGGTTCCAATTATGGAAGGGTGGACCGTGGAATATAAGGGCACTACAAGAATGTATGAATTTAGCAGAAATTCTTTTAGCAGCAACAAATCTTTTGATGTTAAAGTAATTATTTTACAGCAAAAATACATAAAATTAAAAAATGGCTGCTATTGAAGCCCAAAAATATTTAAAAAAAAAAATACAAGTTGCTGCTGTTGAATCCCTAGAAAAATCATAGAGAATAGTTTTTCTGACTTTTCACGCCTTCACTTCCATTTCCAGAATATCGCGTTCGTTTTTTCTTCTCCTCGTCGCCCTCTCCGCCACCGCCTCTTCCGTCCATCTCTGCCGGAGCTTCATCATCTCCTCTTACATCTTCTTCCTTCCTTCATCCAACAATCCCTCCCTCCCCTACCCCTTCACCGAGATCCGATCCTTCAGTGTCTTTCCCTCTGAGATCGACATCTGCCCTAGCCTCGCCGCGCTGTTCAGTTCCGCTATGTCGTTGTCGCCTTCCTCTTCGGCGTCGGATTCGGCGCCTTGCCGCTTACACCATTCTCAAGCTGCTACGACTACAGACAACTATTATCTCGACGATACGAAGAAGATGAGAAGATCGAGAGCCCTACGAAGTTAGAGAAGATTGATTTGGCAAGTTTCACTTAATTCTAATCTTTTAATTGATTTTAATTTCAATTATTTTGTTACTTTTATTAATCGAATGCATTATTGATTTGATTTGCTTCTTAAACTAGATCAATTTGATTAAGATCATTATTAGACACAACATTGATTATTGCTAGCTGAGTCATGTGATTTATTTGGTTCCGATATAGAGCAACTTGTAGAAACCCCAAGCAAGCTCAAATCTAAAGATATTCCTGAAAGTCAACACCTCTATGGGAATAGCAGTTCTTATGGCACCTCTTTGTGATTGAACTTCTAGATTTAGCTTAGAACAATATTAGGTCCAAAATACAGTGAGTTTGACCACTGTGTTTAACATGTTGTGCAGGTTTCGGTTATGATTATATCTTTGAAAGCTGCCAGTCTTAGTCTAAACATGGCGGCCGCCTACCATGTTCTTATGTTGGATTTATGGTTGAATCCTACTACTGAAGATCAAGCAATTGATAGAGCACATCGGAGGTACCCCTTCCTCTATTTCAACTTCTCTGCCTCTGAAACCATAATTTCACATTTCATGGACTATATAAATTATCTTCATATGTTTATGCTCTGTTGATGATCACTATATGAAAAGATTTTTTGATTTGCCTTTTTTATTCCCATTAAGGCTTGAATTCTTGGATCTTGCAGGTCTTCTTTTGGTTTGTTGATTTGTTGTTTTGTGCTATGAACTTAAGTAATTATATGTTGCTATAACAGGGACTAAGAATAGATTGTGGATCTTAGTTGCTTCAGGATTTTCTGTTGTTCTAGTGCCATCTTTTACTTGGAAAGCAAAATTTGAACTCTCTGGAAACAGGGCTACAAAGGTTGGTTTGTTTACACTATACAGATTTGAATAGTTAATCTGCACTAGAAAAACTAAGTTAGGCTTGTGACTAATGAGTCTTCCAAGGGAGTCCAAGTTACTATAAATTGATTTTCTTGTTACATTTGTTTTCAGTACTTCCATCTAGATAATATGTCCTCAGCAGAAAAGTTGAAAATTGCACAACTCACAACTAAGATTACTAAGATCAAGCATCTAGTAGCAGTTCTACACAAGAAGGTGAGTTCCCTTTTTGTATGTGAGTTTTCTTGATTTTAGTATTAATAGGTGGGAGTTATATAATGATTAAAAATCAAGCTAGTGTAACGTGCTTACATCTCTGTTTTTTTTTTTTTTTTTTGTGACAACTTACACCTCTGTTTATTATGTTAGTAATTTTATTAAGAAAAAAAAAACTAACTTTATTCCCCTAATTGATGGTCTATGTGCAATAATATATGGTTACCTTTAGTGAGTATACTGCTGTTATTATCTTACTAAATGGTGAAGAATATGCTTTTCTGACTCCATTGATCTTTCAAATGGAGGAAATATACTGTGTTTTCTTCTTGAAACTAGATTATGATTGTTTCCCCATAGAATTTTGAGTTAGTGAATGGTTATTACCCTGGTCAATTGTTTTATTATGTGTTATAACTCACAAATGTTTTCTTTCTACTTCTTTTATGCATGTAGCATGGAGAGATTTTTTAGCTTCTCAAAGGTGATGTGTTTCTTCCTTATTAAATGATAAGTTTTATAAGTCTTTATTTAAGTAATCTTTAATTAATTACTATAAAATGAACTATAGTGTAATATTTGACAAATATTTAACTTAAATATATTTAGGCATTGTGAAAAATTGAAGCTACTGGCGCATATGTGTTCATGTGAATTGAAAATTTTTTGTTAGCATAAGTTGTTATTATGCTTATTTTGTTCCGAAATACACTTAGCTGCAATTAATAGATACTGATGTAAAAATATTTACTTTATTATAAAATAATTTGTGATATTTGGTTATGATGTTTGTTTTTTATATTTTTATTGATTTTATTTATTAATTATTATTATTATTATTATTATTATTATTATTATTATTATTATTATTATTATTATGCAGCAACTTTAGCATAGCTTTTGCAGCAACAAAATTTGGCTACTAAAAATAATATTTTTTGCAGCAAAACAAAATTATTGCCATTGAGTATAATTTTAGCAGTGAATTATTTTGATACAAAATTTAAATCTTTGACAACAAATAAAAATATGGCTACAATGACTTTTGGCAACGAGTTCTAATGCAGCAATGTGCATCAAATTTTTTTTTTTGCTGCAAAAGAAGTTCTATGGCAGCAAAAATGATATTTTGCAGCAATTTTTTTCTCTGCAAATGGTGTTATTTCTAGTAGTGGGGGTTATTTGCTGAACATGCATCCATGGTCGGGGAATGAGTCGGCATTGGAGGTTGATCACAACAAAATGGAATTTTGGATGCAAATGCATGGGGTACCAAAGAATTGCTTGTCGAAGACAAATGCAGAGAAGATGGGAAAGTCATTAGGAAGGGTAATGGAGGTCGAAAACCCTTGGAAGAACAAAGTTCTGTTAAGGACTTTTCTGAGAGCAAAGATCCAGCTTGATATAACTCTACCACTACCAACCGGCTGCTGGATGAGAACTTCAAGAGACCAAAAGGTGTGGGTGGACTTTAAAATCGAAAGAATTATGGATTGTTACTGCTACAACTGCGGGAGATTGGGACATGCAAGAAAGGAGTGTGTATATCCTATGGCTTTATTTGTACGAGACAAATCAAATCCTAGATATGGACCAGGGCTAGGGGTTAACAGAGCAAGACCAATAGATGGCTTTGATTTTGAAGACATTGCAAAAAATCAGATGCAACAAACCAAGGATCAAGAATATGAAAGTGAAGAAAGCTCTGAAAAGATCGAGTACAGAAACATAGCAAAAGGTGGCAGAAGTGACAACATTGGAGGAGAAGGCATGGGTATAGAAGATATCAATCCGGGCCAAAAGGTGAACAGGGACATAGAAGAACAAGACTCAAGAAAGAAAGCAGAAGGAGATGAAGATATGATGCAACTGGAAGAGGAAAAACAAGAGGAGAATCAAGAGGAGGATCAAAGTAAAGAAAGAAGATTTGCAATGAATAGATTATGAGCCAAGTGGGCTAAGATAAAGGAGAAAATGGCTGGGAAGGCAAAAGAAGTAGAGGAGAACTCATACTCAGTGGACCAGGCAACATCAGAGACAAAGATGAGCATGGAGAGCAGACCAGAAGAAAGCAGCAAACCAATAAGGGAAGTTCTCGAGGATATGAAGAAGCAAGGAAAAAAAGTGGCATTTGCAGATACAGGGAGGGATGCAGAGAAAAATGTAGAAGTAGAAACAAAGAAGATGATGCAAATAGATGAAGCTCAGAGGCAAAAAGAAGATCACATAATTCAACAGCAGCCATTAACAGGGAAAGAAATAATCAAAGCGGAAGTGAATACACAAGACAGATGAAGAGATATAAAGCAAAACCTGGAAATGTTTATATTGTGGAGATGCCTGAAGATTCTGAAGAGAGCAAAGCTGAAGGACAGGTGATGATGCAGCAAGAGGACAACATAAAGCAAGGAATGGAGCTTGTAATCTACATGGACAACGTGTTGAATCTGAAAAGAAAATGGCAAGATGAGGAACAAGATGTTAGACGGTATGCACAAGATACAAATACTCAAGAGGGGGGTGAATTGAGTATTAAACAACAATGATAAATTTTCGCGGAATCTTAAATAGGTTTTAATATAAACAACTCAAGTAAATTGAATTTGTATTTTTCCAAGGACTTAAGCCACTTCTTAAGTACTTACAAGGAGCTTTTACAATTTCAAAGTGCTTGTATTAATTTAAATAACAATAATATAAAAGTTGAGAGATAGAAATACGATACACAATTTATAGTGGTTCGGCCAAAACTCTTGCCTACGTCCACTCTTTCCCAATCGCAATTGAGAAGTTCAACTAACCACCAAGCTTCAAAGGGTGCTTGATAAACCACTACAACACGAGCCTTTGAGATACGCCTCACGGACTAGATCACCCAAATACTAATCCACTCCACTCGAAGTTATCCCAACTTCAAGAATTTTCCTTGAGTGCTTAGTATTCTCTACGGATCCTTACCGACTATAGTGTATACTCAAATCTCAAACTTGCAAAGAAGAGCTACACCACTCTCCTTCACAATTCAACGAATTAAAAGATTTTTGAATGCTCTCTTGAAAGAGATGTGTTTACAAATGAAGTACTATGAACCAATTGTGTATATCTCTCAAATTGTGTATAATAACACTTTAGAAGTGAGTAGAAAATGAAGTATAATATCAAGAAGCT
>JASCZI010242317.1:4878-22246 GCA_036250425.1 Stylosanthes scabra | reverse complement strand
GGCTGGGTCCAAATTGATAAACCAGCCAGATACAAAGGGCTAGCACAACACATATTTGCACAGCATGCTTCACCTTGAAGCCTTTGGATCTCGGGCTCCTCTGAGACGATCTGAACATGCCGAATATTCCTGAATGATGAGCCTCCAAAATTTCACCTTCTTTGATCTTTTATCAGAAGCCTGCTCATATGAACATAAATAGGTACTAATTAGAACTAACCAAGAGAGTAACAACACATTAAAAGATTCACATTTAGAATACAGTAAGCAGACTGATCTACAACTAGAAATAGCATACCAGAAAAAAAGATCTTTTATTACTAAAATCAAGATCACATACTCGAGGTTGTAAGAAATGGATATATCAATTCATGATTTAAAATTCAAATATGAGATCAGTAGCAGAGAAGAAGTGAATGAGCACTTGATATGAACATTGGAAAGATCACAAAATGAAATGGTAATGGAAGGCATGCTCAAAGTTGAACACATACACAGAGATCTAAAGTAATTTATGGAAAAGAAATGGCTAGTGAACAAGGTTCCGAATAAGAACAATAGAAGGACCCATACATACCAGTAAAGAAAGAGCCTTGCCTTTGGAGTTTCCGTCAGATGAATAGAATGCTTTTGGATCTGATACCTTGTTGGCTTCTCCCCTTCAATAACAAGATGCAGTGTGGACAAGATCTATTTGAACTGATGCTAATGGCAATGGCAAGAGACCTTACACTCATATATTTATATAGCTTCCTTAAGTTGATACTAGTTTAACTGTTTTTCCCACTAACTTCAAAAGTAGTCAATCAAAAAGAGAGAAAAAGATGAAAAAGGTGAAACGATGCCGTCTTTGAAAGTGCTAGGAGGCAAGAGCACCGCCATTTAATTTAAGCACTTCGTGAACAAACCAAACACGTGGCTTCTCATAAACCTTACCATGAAACCCTACCACCGTCAAATTCCCTAAAATTAGGGATTTGCGCGTGTATCTCACACTTGATATTTGAGAGTAAAAGTTATACAGTACACACACCTTTTCTTCTATTTTACTCTCACCAAAATTTGTATTGGCGAGGAAAAAAAAAATAAGCGGCTGATTAATTTTTGAAATTTTCAGATTTTTATATTATAAGAAATGCGACTGATTTGTGAAAATTATTTTTATTAAAATAATAAAAATATGTTTGATTTGTTTATTTTTAAAATTTATTTTTAATACTAATTTTAAAATAGTATAAAACATATTTATAATTTTAAAATAATGTGTTTATAATTTTTTACCAAATAATTTATTAATAAAATACTGAATAAATAAATATTAAAGTTAAAAAATTAAAAATTAAAAAAAGAGTAAAAATTTGTAAAAATAATTAAGAGAGTACATATTTGAAAAATAATAAAATTTTGAATATTTTTATTTTTTTTTTAGTTTTGTTTTTTACTTTCTTTCCATAAAGAATCAGGTTAAATTTTATGAAAGGAATTTTTTTTATAAATTTTTTAAAGTATTTTATTCTTTAATTTATATTAGCATGTACTCCAAATTCAAACAAATTAAAAAGCTGCTAATAAACTCATTCTACCAACTAAAATAATAATAATAATAATAAATAATAATAATAATATGGCATACCTAAAAATATTGTATTATTATAGACCTAATTATAACATTTATTTTGCATATCATCTTATAAGTGCACAATTAAAATAAATAATTCATATGACATACTTAAAAAAATATATTATTGTACATTTTTAGCCATTACTTTTATTTATTTGGATATTATTTTATAAAAATAGCATTTAAACCAAATTATATATCAAAATTCTTCAATTTAGATGCTTATAGTTTTTTTTAATACAGAATGATATATAAATTAAAACTATATCCATAAATGAAAATTTATTTTTTAAAAATAAAAACTTTATCATTTATATATGTCAAGCCACACTTGTCACTATAATAACTATCAAAGTACTTGCCATTGGATTATTAATTAAAAAAATGAGAGTAAAAAGAAAAATACTCAGAACAAGATTAAAGAATTAAAATTTGAAAAAAAAATTATGCAATTTAATGAAAACCATGCTATCCAATTACATTATATATATAATATAATAATAAATTCAGAAGTAGATAAAAAAAAACTTGAAAAAATTATCTTATCCGAGTGATGCTGGAGACTGATGATAGAAAAACAAGGATATCCATCTAGCATGCTGGTAGGATGAGAAAAAAAAGAGAGTAAGAAGGATCAAACGTTAAATCAAAAATTGAAAAGAGCATGTTTTGAATTGAAAATGTTTTTAATTTGGATAACTAAAAATATTGAAAACAAAAAAATAATGTTTTTAATTTTTTTCTATCTTTTTAAAAATATTTTCATTAAAAATAATCTAAAAATATTGAATGAATTATTTTTATTATCTTATTTTCATTTTTACTAAAAATAAAATGAAAATGGCCAAATTAATGAGTCTCTAGAATTGTGAAAAATATAGGCTGGGAGGTTGTGTATGCGACGCGCGCGTGTGAGGTATGTCATCTCCAACTTGATACTGATGATGGGCATTTGTCCCTCCTTCAAAGCAAAATCGGAATTAGGATTCTCACTTCTCACTTCTCAGTTTATATTTCCCTTTCAAATTCTCTCTCTTTCTTTACCAAACCACTAAGCAAACTGTCTTCACCTTCATCTCTCAAATCCTCACCGACTCAATGACCTCAAAGCTACTTGCTTCCAATCTCCGCCACCACCTCACAAGATCCGCCCGCATCCTTTTCCGCCGCCAACCGCTTTCAACAGCGGCGGCAGCGGCAGCGGCAGCGGCGGCGGACTCGCCCCAACCCTATGAAGACGCCGCGGGAATCACGATGAAGGGGGTGAAAATCTCCGGTAGACCGCTTTACCTGGACGTACAAGCGACCTCACCGGTGGACCCTCGCGTCCTGGACGCCATGCTCCCCTTTTTCGTCTCCCGGTACGGAAACCCTCACTCTCGAACACACTTCTACGGTTGGGAATCCGATGAGGCCGTTGAGCGAGCACGTTCTCAGGTTGCGTCCCTCATAGGCGCTTCCCCTAAAGAAATTGTCTTTACCTCCGGCGCAACCGAATCCAACAACATCTCCATAAAGGGTGTCATGCATTTCTACAAGGATAAGAAGAAGCACGTGATTACCACCCAGACTGAGCACAAGTGTGTTCTTGATTCTTGCCGCCACCTTCAGCAGGAGGGTTTTGATGTCACCTATCTTCCCGTTGAGCCTGATGGTTTGGTTGATTTGGAGAAGCTTAGGGCTGCTATTAGGCCTGATACCGGTCTTGTTTCTATCATGGCTGTGAATAACGAGATTGGGGTATTTCAACCTGTTGAGGAAATTGGCAAGATTTGCAAGGAGTTCAATGTTCCTTTTCATACTGATGCAGCTCAGGCTTTGGGGAAGATTCCTATTGATGTTGAGAAGTGGAATGTGAGTTTGATGTCTCTCAGTGGACATAAGATTTATGGGCCTAAAGGAGTTGGGGCTTTGTATCTTAGGAGGCGGCCGAGGATTCGTGTGGAGCCTCAGATGAATGGTGGTGGACAAGAGAGAGGGATTAGGAGTGGGACTGTGCCTACCCCTTTGGCTGTGGGGATGGGTGCAGCTTGTGAGTTGGCAATGAAGGAGATGGATTATGACGAGAGGAGGGTTTCCAAGTTGCAGGAGCGGTTGCTTAATGGGATTAGAGACAAGATTGATGGGGTTGTGGTCAATGGAAGCATGGAGAGGCGCTATGCCGGGAATTTGAACTTATCCTTCGCTTATGTTGAAGGGGAGAGTCTTCTTATGGGCTTGAAGGAGGTGGCTGTATCTAGTGGCAGTGCCTGTACCAGTGCAAGCTTGGAGCCTTCTTATGTCTTGAGAGCATTGGGTGTGGATGAGGACATGGCTCACACTTCCATTAGGTTTGGGATTGGGAGGTTCACAACGGAGAAAGAAATCGATAGGGCGGTTGAACTCACAGTTAAGCAGGTGGAGAAATTGAGGGAGATGAGTCCACTTTATGAAATGGTGAAGGAAGGTATCAACATCAAAGAGATTCAATGGGCACAGCACTGATTATCAGGGAAGTTCGTGACTTAATTAGATTTATATATGGTGAGCTGAATGAATTGGACATGGATAACATCCCTTGGAGATAGCTAAACATGTGTGCTTCTCAACCATATAAATAACAGTTTATCAGCCAGGTTTTTGGCGTCCTTCCAGCCTCGTTTCGAGAATCACAATAGGTAATTTAGTTAGGATGAAACATGCTCTTAAATGGTTATGTATAATAATACCTTTCTAGGATTGCATACACTTATTGGCACGGACCTATATTACTTTGTCATGTTGGAATGAACACTTATGCTCATACCCATTTTTAGTTTTGTTTTATTGTTTTTGGTCCTTCTTAATCTTTAACGGATATGCCGAACTACATATTGTGTATTCTTGTATTGAATGCATTTTGCTCTCAGAATACTGAACTAGAGAATGATAGTTGAATAAAGCGCATGTTTTTATGCTATGGACAACCTTCAAATTTGCTTGGTTGTTTCTTGTTTGAGTTGTTGAATATGGTGATGTGCTAGGTTTTATCAACCGTTTTTAATTTGTTTATGTATCTTAAGTGAGAAGAGTCAGCCTGAAGTCTTACCTTACATTCATGTTCAATTGAAAAATACATGATCAATTTAGCTAGTTTAGATATGGTTCTATATCAAATTCACCAATAAATCAATGCAAGTGTGAAAAGAAATGTATTAGTTCTGCTAAATTGTTTCTTGTGGATTCAGCAAGTAAAAATAAATAAAGGAAATTGTGGCTTCCATAAAATGACTTTGGTCTGCTATGTCTTTTTCTAAAGGTAACTTCTTTCTCTGTTCAACTAACCTTGTTGTGGCTTCTCTGGCTGTTTATCTCATAATCACTATTACTATGTATGCCCCTGAAGTGAAGTCCTTAATGATAATGAGTATTGTTAGGATACCATTAGTAAGAGTAATAGTTAGGTTTAATTCGTTAGGAAATAGTATAAATAGAGAGCATAATTTAAAGAGGGTAGGATCTTGTCATTTGATTTGTCTTTTAGAGAGACCGAGGGCTCTCACATTCTCCGCACTCATAATCTAATTTAGGGTTCTTGTTACGTTTTGAAGAAATGCCAATTTGTATAGGCATTCCTATATTCTTCTCTGTACTATTGGTACCAGTTCTAACAAGGATTCTAGGAAGAGTGCTCAACTGCTCATAGCATGAATCTTTTCCGTAGTCAAAATCCAGTTTAGAAGGCATAATGATTAACATCTTATGCTGTTTCAACTTTCAAGTTAGTTCATCCTTGGTTTACAGTTATAACTTTTAAGAGACTTCACTTGGTTTAATATTTGGATTGCCTTATCTTCTTTTTTGGACTTGGGTTGGGCCGGGCACGCCCGACCCGCTTGGATTGCCTTGTTGGAATCGTGACTTCATATCATTGGGCCAAGCGTATGAAAAATTGAAAATATAAGAATCTTGCTGTTCCAAGGGATACTTGTTGCGCTCTACATGTCCCAAACTATAGCAGCTTTTAGTTTAGAGTTGTTCATTCCAACGTATGCGTGCTCTTTGCCATTCAAATCAAGTCCCTTGTGAACATTTCTGGTTCCATCTTATTGAAACCTATGTAGTTTGTGTATTACATGTTGCTTACACCTGAAATAATATGAATTATGGAAAATTATACTCGGGCTCGCAACTCTGTCCATAATAGTATATAAAATGGCAAAGAAACAAACTAAAATATAGAAAACGAGCTGTAAGTTTTCTAGAACAGTAGTTGTTTGTATGATGTTGGGGGGACTTAACTATTGATTAGAGGGGTCTTATCACATGGCAGTTCACAGTTGGCACTGCTAGCCAAGGATCACAGGCCCCCATATTGGTATGAGAATGAAAATAAAAAAATAGTTGTTTGGGGGGTGGGGGTTGATGAAAATGCCCTGACAAAAGGGCGTTTTGGGATCGTGTGAGGTGCTGGCCCCCATGGCCATGGCCATCAACATCAGATGGCAACTAAAGTATGACTCCTTTGTAGTTGAGCCCAGTACATTTTGTCCATGACACAGGGATAGGGATGGGGCAACTTCACAACCTTGTTCCTGATATTTACAGCACAAAAAAACTTGACGAAGGGTCATCCCCATGGACGTGGAGAGTGATTGGAATCAGAATCCTGAACCCCCTTTTCCTTTTCTTCCAGTGGTCCCATGAAACCTTTTTCTCTTTGTTTCTGTCTTCACCTTTGCACAAAACATTCTCTTCTCTTTTACTTCTTCTTTCTTTGTATTATAATTATTAGTATCTCTCTTCTCTTTTTGAGTTTAGGATGTTCATATCCATATGCATGAGGGGCTCCCCTCACGTGACATGCATAATGTGTTGTACTCTTATATTCTTCTTCCCCTTTGTGTTGTTTCATCTAATCTCACTGATCCATATATTCTGTTTCCAGTATTGCTTATCGCTTAGTCTAAAAAATGATACTACAACTTGTTTTGTTTATATCTGAATCCACTTCGAAGTTCTAACGCAAACATTCTGTTCTTCCTCTAGTCATTTTCGTAATTTTTACCATTGCTAGTTACTTTTAGTATGCTAAATCCAAGATTAAGGTTTCACAATTTGCATGACGACAAATGAAATGTTTTAATGACCACTTTTTGCAGCTTATATTTATGCAAAGCTTGGCTGTGCAAATCAATCAATCCCGAATTCAATTGAAAATTTGACATCATGAAACCCGTCATTGTGATTTGTCAAGTATATTATTTATTTAGTTTCAAAATATCAATCACTTCAAAAGTTCGGTTAATTAACAAGTTTGTACTTGTTATATTTTGGATGGGAGAGAATGAGAGGTCAATAAATCAATAAAATATACCAAAAAAAATAAAAGAGAAAGTTTGAAGCTATTGTGGTCTGTTGTGTTCCATCACTTCAAGACCAAAAATGAGAAATGGAAATGTGTGAAACGCACACATATTTTTACTTTACTTTAAACAGAAGGTGAGACCCTGCATTCTTCACTATTTGATACACCAAACAACAGGTTCAATATGGGAATTGAGTTACATCATGTGACTAGTTTGTTGTGTTGTCACATTGAAATAGAGAGATAATAAAAACTCTAGTTTCCTTCTTCCAAGTCCCAACTAACCATTTCCCCTTTATTCACGGACACGAGAGTTCAACGACACGTTATTGGAAAATAAACAGCAGGCATTTGCATTTTTCTTGTTTCATTGGGAAAAATATTTGGCCGTGTATGTCTCTAGTCTTAGGTTGCTTCCAGGAGTTTCACTGCATCCCTTCAGTAACTAGTTATCAGTGCCTATTCTCATTTGACCACACTCTATCTAAAATCATGCTCCACCCCTGAAGCACAAACTATGGAGATTCTATTAATAATTTTATCTCTCTTTTTAATCATCTAGTCCTCCCAAAATTTGGGACATGTCATTTTAGCAAAATTACAGTTTTCCAAGCATTCACAAAAATTATAGCTATTTGTCAAAATCTATCTGTATTAGTTAGTCGAATGTTAATGAGTTATAGCTCATGTGGCATTACCCTCACTTTTTTCACCTAATATGTACAAAACTAGGGTGCTAAGTGACGGCTAATAATAGTGGACACATGTATAAAATTTAAAGAAGAATTTTGGTTAAAAAGATGTTGTGGATGTTGGAGGTAGCCATCTAGAATTCTAGATTGTTCACTCCAACTGAGGAGCAAGGGACAGAGCAGAAGAAGAATGTAATTGAAAGCAAGCAAATAGTGTAGTGGGTGAAGGGTGAAGACAACTCTAATAGGCAATCAATCTCTTTCACTTTGGTAGGCATGTTGCGAATAAAACCAAATTTAAGAGGACAATCAAAAGTTATCATGTCAATTTATATCTTGTTGCTTCCATGGATTGCAATTGGTATGTTGCAAGCTTTGGCTCTAGTGCAGGGTACAGACCAAAGCATGTCTCAATCATAAGCACCAGAGTTAAGATCGGATATTACAGCATGACATTTTTAAATAAAATAAAACAAAATACTAGATTGATCCTCATGCTTACGTGGAGGATCATCAAGGTAAACCAAACGGGGCCATGTTGTTACCGGTGAAGACTGAAGTGGACATGGATAGAATCTCATACTAGATTTATTTATTTTTAATTACTCTCTGCCTGTGGCATTCATATATCTAATATCTTATACATTTTAGCAAATGATGGACAGAACAAAGCAACCATGTTGCTCTTAACAGTTTGGGATTCTTGTGACAAAAAGGTTCACTTAATTTAGAGCAACCAAGAGAATAATTACAATAAGCCAGCTAGAACAGTGCATGTGACTACAAACTAAATATTTTCCAAGAAATATTTCCCTGGGATTAATTATGATGCTAGCATACCAAAAAAAAAAAAGAACCTTTTTCCTGAGAGGGAAGAAGACACTAATAAAAACAAAAAAAGGCTCCAAAAAAAGAAGAAAGAATCACTTGGCATTGTATAATTCATATACAGAGTTGACAAATTGATTACTAAATTGTTGTAGAATGAGGCAGTATCAGGGGTTGAAAATGAGGTTGCCACATTTGCACTTCCAACTCATGGGCTTGTAGTTGGAATTGTATTCACCACTTGCATAAGCAATTGTTTTAACCTTTGAATTTGAAGAGTTGATGTTGTTGCTGCCATTCTTCTGAGCCTGTGGATTTGTAGGAACCTGAATAGCCTCACAGTGTGAACATGACCTGCACCTTCTCTCACATCTTGGTGGCCTTGACCCTATCTGTGCCCTCATCATCATCTTATCACTCTGCACAAAAATGTGTACTATTTATTACTAATGAATTCTGATAAATAGCCAGAGAGATAGGAGCAGAAAAAACATAGTAACTTGGATTATACCTGTTGAATACCATTCTGTTTTAGATTCTTTCTTCCTTTTAGAACAAAAACACAAGGTAATTGCTGGTTAGATGGTATCTATTTAGAAGCTTTGAAAACTATACTCATGTGATGTGAATGTATGCATGTATGTATGTATGTATGTATGTATGTATGTATGTATGTACCTTCAGCAACAAATTCATGGTAGCACCAGCTTGAAACTATGAGAAAGAAAAGAGAGAACCTAACAAAGCTTAGCCTTTGACCACGATGATGAAACCCCATTTGCCTTTGATGAGATTTAGTAGATGGAGGTGGAGTGTGTATGGTGTTAGAGAAAAGGTAGCTAGAGAGTTGGCTATGATTTCAGAGAAGAAGGATGAGGAGCAACTAGAGCAAACAATATATATATATATATATATAAATGTTTAGAACTTTTGAAGTGATGGAACATAGAAAGACAAATGAGAAAATGCAGAAGAGGGGTTGGTGGCAACTGGCAAGGCAAGAAAAGGAAGAAGCCCGAAAAGGGAAACACACTCTCCCTTTGGGTGACGAGCCCCCTTATCCTTACCCCAACCACAAGCTAAGATTATATAATAATTGCTGCATGCTGGAACAACAAGAATCATAATAATAATGATAAGCATTAGAGTTTTAGAATAACCCTTAGAACCACTAGTAGGATAATGTTTAAGACAAATGGAACCTTGAAACAGCAAAAAGCCACAAATTTCATCAGAATCTTAGTCACTAAAGGACATGCATTTACAGCTGTGGATTTTTGGTCTTTCTTTTTTCATTTCTTTTATGGATAATTTTAGTAGAAATTACTTGTTTTATCAGAAACAATCATATATAAGACTATTGTGAGTGATGAATAAAATTTCCATTTCAAGTTTTAACATAATTGCATAAATATACATAGTGTTTTTTAATTTTGTTGAGAGTTAGAATGAAGAGAGATTGGAAAGTGAGAAAGAAAGGTAGGGTTGGTTGTGAAGAGAGGAGTCCCACCATAGAATGGCACATTCCCATCTGTCCCTGTGACTGCGAAAGAGAAAGAACATAAATGAATCTCTCTTGCTCAACAATATGGTACGATCTTTTCACACTCTATGATTGTGCAATCACATGAAAACCTGCCAAGCTTATCACTTATTCTGCTTACTGCTTAGGAGGTGGGGTTTTGTTAAAATGAAGAATCTCATGGAATCATCATTCTCAACAATGCATATCCCTTCTGTTCTTCTGTTGCTCTTTCATACTCATCATTATATACTTACATTACACTCCTATAATTTCTTTGTCCTTTCCCCCATTTTTGGTGCAAACACCAAACCATTCCCTTTTTAATATCATTTATCATGTCATCCTCCACATTTCCCACTAAATGTCCAACAAACTACTCTTAAACACGAACCACAAAAAATCCTGCTAAATTATTAAGATGCCCACAGAAATATTAACTAAATTTCTTAACAATAAAAATAACACAAAAGTTTGAAAGAATAGTATTATTTATTACGAAATAAAATTTGTTATTAGTGTAAAATATATATTAAAATATAAGATACATATTAAAATTAATTAAATTATATATATTTATACACAAATACTTAGTAATTATTTTTTTTGGTATAGTGATTAATTTTAATGTACATATAATGTTTTTATTTTTATTTTTTGACAGATAGATGATGGAATATAACGTTTCCATGAATTTGAATATCATTTGGGCCTTTTAAGTTTGTAAAGAAAGTATAGTTTAAGCCCACAATGTGGTGCAAGCGGATCATATATGCTAAGCATTCTTATGATGCGGAAAGAAAACAAAAACCAAAGCAAGGCCGAAAGAGCATTAAACCCAATTAAGCTTCCAACAACAGTACGATGATCCGCCCCCATCATAATATTAATCAGATTCATTTCACATACTTACTTCTATGAAATAATTTCTTGTTCTTTTATTATTTTTCTGTACATCAAAACTGAAATATTCGCTACAGGGTAGCAGTCGCCTTACACTATCTATTATATCGTCACATTTTATCTTCATTATTTAGGTGTAACGAAGATTTTTATACTCATGGTAAATATATTTTTTTTTTATTTGGTCCCCTTTTTTTGTGATTTTGGAGTTTCTTAAAACTAATAGTGCGTTGTTGTTTGCAATAATCGTGATGTCGGTTCGCTTATTCTCTACTCTATTTCTATCACGTTTTTATTTTGCGTTTGACTTTTCAAATTGAAAATACTAGTGATGCAGATAATTTAATTTTTACTTAGTGTTGGTAGAAATAATATTTTGTTAGAAGGAAATAGAGAAACAATTCAGACGGGGCTTTGGATAATATATATATATATATATATGATGGAAACACATGAAGCGACACATAGCATCATGGCAACCAATTAGACATAAGGGTGGTTGTGGCATGCACATCAAATTAGAAGGAACCATGTTCCATTAATCAATGTTTCATCCATAACCTTTCTTATCCACCATCTTTTATATGAACCCACCAATTAATGTATCCACAGTAATTAATAAGTAATAATCACCTAAAGCATATATGTTGAGATTATCAATTCAAAAAGAGTTTATAATAAAAAAATATACAAAGTTAATAATATATAATCTTTGTACTATAGATTATGCATGCATATATATAAAAGATGAGAATAACAATGGCATGTTATTATAGGACCTTAGCTTAGGTTAATTTATGGTGCATGCAGTGCACGTTGAGAAAAGGAAAAGAGGGAAATCCAACGCAATAATGAGTTTGGAATTTGCATGAATGGTGCTGGCAAAAAATTAGCTAATATTAATTAACTAAAATATCTACATATATAGCAAAAAATTATTAATTATGTGTTTTGTAATAAATATATGTTGTAAAAATTAAGAGAAATTTTAGGTTGGTATGTTATTTTTATTGAACACTAAACATAACTAATTCTCTCTCTTTTTATTTTAAAAATATCGGTTCGTCAGTTCGTGGTATTCTCCAAAAATTAAAACCACAAACTTTTTATTATTTTATATAATATTAGAAAATTGTATAATAGTAAAAGATTAAATAATTATACAAGTTTTAAATAATAAATTAAATTAAATATAGCTGAAAAGTATGCAAAAAGTTATTCAAAAAACACACGTGAAATAAAGCGCAAAGATGCAAAGCAGAAGTAATAATTATGAATATGTACCGATATTACTTTACTCCTCATGTATAGTAGCTTTCAGCAAACACGCATTTGAAGGCCACATTTATTCGATCAAATTGAGCCCGAGTACAGAGTAAGTTAAGATTTTCGTTTCATTCACTTGAAGTTCTCTTCTAATTGATGTGGAAGCTAGATCATAGAGTAATCATCAATGATCTAGCCAGCTCGCGTTTATATTTTATGCTATAAGTCTAAAAAAACCTAACAAGAATTCAGGTAACAATTAATTAATGACATGGTAATTAATTAAGTAACATCATTTCACCGGAAAATGGATAAATGTCCCCATTAATGGTGAGGAAAATCATTAGGGCAGCAGAAATAGAAATTGAAGAAGCTAAGGTCGAAAGTGCAAACATTTGCAAAAGAAGAATTATAATAGTTTAGGGCCCTACTCACTGCTCCTCATTAGCTGTATCGAAAGCTATATGCTTATGCTCTTATTTTCCTATATAAATACCACACTTTCTCTTGCTCCACTTGCATTATTCCAATAATTAAACACAAATACATACATATATATACATGACAAGCCCTCGTCATAATTTTGGTATCCTGTTCTTTTTATTATCACTATTATGGGGTGGGGTGTGTGTTTGGGGAAAACCGGTGACATTCCTTCAAGACTTTAGAGTGACGTGGTCCGATTCCCACATCAGGCAAATTGATAGTCAAGGCAACGCCATACAACTCATTCTAGACCGAAATTCTGGTAATATAATTTCAATTTGTGTATATATAGAGTGACGAAACAATGAAGAATTAATAAGCATTATATTATTTTGGAATATATATGGAGGATGCGGATTTGCTTCAAAGAGTAGGTACATGTTTGGGCGTATTAGCATGAAGATTAAGCTCGTTGCCGGAGACTCTGCTGGCACTGTCACCGCATTTTATGTATGCTTCTTCTATACACTCATCAATTTACAATAAAGTTGGTGTCGGTGATAATTATGTTTTTGTACGTAGATGAGCTCGGAGGAGGAGAGTATAAGGGACGAGCTTGACTTTGAGTTCTTGGGAAACCGTAGTGGTCAGCCATACACTGTTCAGACTAACATCTATGTTCACGGCAAAGGGGGCAGAGAACAAAGGGTCAACCTCTGGTTTGATCCTTCCGCCAAATTCCACACTTACACTATTCTCTGGAACCATTACCACATTGTGTAAGACCTTTTTTTATTTATACCTATTTTCATTCATTTATAATAATAATAATAATAAGTTTGTAACATGATGCATTCAGGTTCTATGTTGATGAGATTCCGATAAGAGTATACAAGAATGACGTGGCGAGGGGAGTTGCGTACCCGAGAATGCAAGGAATGGGAGTGTACTCAACGCTGTGGGATGCAGATAACTGGGCAACAAGGGGAGGATTAGAGAAAATTGATTGGAGGAAGGCACCGTTCTATGCATATTACAAGGACTTTGACATTGAAGGGTGCCAAATCCCAGGGCCCACCAATTGTGCCTCAAACGCAAGTAATTGGTGGGAGGGTGCTGCATACCAGGGCCTTAATCCCATGGAAGCCCGCTTTTACAGGTGGGTTCGCATCAACCACATCGTCTATGATTATTGCCAGGACAAGCCCCGATTCCCACTCGGCCCACCACCCGAGTGCTTCTCCTCCCTTTAGTATTAGCTACTACCCCTTTCTTCTGTCGGTGTGTATCATGTATGTCCTTCTCAATTCTTCTATTCATTTCGGGTCTACTCTCTCTCTCTCTCTCTATAAATATATATGTGTGTGTAATACTATTAAGTAATAAAGGTTGTTGTGATGATTGATGAAGCATCTTGAAAGATTCTTTTAATGTAGCAATGTAATCCAAAAACTCTATTGTTTGTATCTAAGGAAAGGACAAAATATACATGTTTGCCCAATAACATCCATCACTTTAACATATACATAACCGCACTTATTATTCCTCATTCAACAATGCTTTTCACTCACCACATAATAAATTAACTCTTCTGTCTTGCTCTATATATATATCAACTGCCCTTTATTTGTAAAAAGCTAGCTAAGTTAAAAACAAAGCTGCTAACTGTCAAAAGCTACAAGAGGTCTTAATCAAGTAGCTAGTTAGTGATGAAATTAAGTCAGATCATCATTCATCAAGTTCGGACTTCATTGAATGGATGAGGCTAGCTGTTGATTACTAGCACAATTCCAACTTCAATTCTGAGGCCACACCAATAATTGGTTTCTAACTAATCATCATTCATCAGTATGTGTATGTCCCATAAGAATTGTGACGTTTTCTTCTGACCACATAAAACGTCGGCATAACAATCGTTGTATGTATCATAAATAGTGGCCAAATAGTTTTTCCATCTCTTAACTGTCACATATCCCATTGGTGGTATGCGTTAATTAAAAAAAGGACACTTGCATAACATAAACAACACACATTTCTAAAATTAAATTATAGCGAAGCAATAAGGGCTTAACAATCAAAACTAACAAATATACAAACGTTAATGTTTCAAATTACCAGAATTTCTTAACTTCACTTTATATATAATCGAAATAGCTTCATTACCCTGTTTGGTTTGTGAATATGCATATATGGTCATCAGGTCATCATGTGTATCAACAATATATATATATATATAATGCGCCCTGCCACTGCTTTACATATATATCTAAAATGATGACATTCAAAATTTAAAATATGCTCTCCAATCCAACTTTATTAACTTTCATCATGAAATGCTGTGACCCTTTTTGCATTCAAATGCAATACAATAATACCGTGGATAATAAGTTTTAGAAACACCAAATTAAGGCGGAGGAAGACGTGCGCCTCAAAAAAATTTTGGTTCCCTATATATATAGAGAATACTACCAAATAAATATAATGGCTATGCCTACGAGGTTCTTCTTTTGTTTTCTCTCCTTAAAACGTTTCACTGCTTGATTAGTCGATTATGTATTTTTTGTTGTTAGAATTTTCAGGGCTTTTTTTTTTATCATCGTAAACCCCGACCCAATGATGATGATGATAATGCGAGTGGTACTTAAGAGATAACTACGTACTAATAACAAGAGTAATACGGGAGAGTATTTTTGTTTTTCAAATATTTTCGAATTGGGTCCATCAACAGTGTAAACTTGTGGACGTGGAGAAATAGACAAGGGGAAAAAAATGGTAAGTAGGTTTAAGTTAAGGTTTCTTTTTATGTTTTTCACACAAGCAAGCATGCAGCAAAGCACGCGAGATAGAGTATGATTATCTATTTATTTATTTATTTATTTATGGGATATAGATGCATTTACATATTAATTAAAGGAAATGTCAGAACGCACCAAAATGTAAAGATAGAAGAAGCGGTAAAATATAAGAGATGATGGTGATCAACACAAGAATAATAGAGAACAATTACACAAACCCAAGCCAGAAATGGCACTAACACAAACATCCTCTCTGCTACGCTACAACCGCAACACCCATTATTCTATCGCGCATGCAACACATTCCAACCTACACTAAAAATCATTATCTTTTTTAATACTTTATTTGTTAACATTTATTTTTACATCTTAAGAGGCTAATAATAATGAAGTCCTCTTCCTTATTCAATGAATTCTACTTACTGATCAGGGTTTATATATAGAGATTATTTACAATTTTTTGTTTTTAGTCTTCAGTATTTAAAAATAAGAGACTATTAGGATTAAAATGTTGTGGACACTTGACAGCTAAAAATAAGTGAATGCGTTAAACAAAGTAATTATGAAATGTTATACATGGAAGAAGTAGGTAGCTGATGCCTGATGAATAAATAAAGAATTGATGATGATTAGGCATAGCCGCATAGGCATGCAATGTAGGGCATGTATTATTAGGTGTAACCAAACGGAGAGACAGCTCATGCACAAACATGTCAGATACGGGGATACTTTTTTGGCATGTTCTTACATAATAACATAACAACATGATACATTCATCCCATTCAGAGAACAACAAATTGAAAGGAATATATAGCTAGATTCCTTTAGCTTCTTCTTTGAAGCTTCAATTAATAATAATGACAGTCTCTTCTGTATGTTACCGGCGATTATGGAGAGGATTAGCTCCCGATGGCACACCCCTCTTCTCTTCTAACTCTGCTCCTTTCCCATTCCCATTCCCAGAAGACGCCACCTCGTTATAGTTATTTGGTGATGAAGATGAACCTGCAGACTTGCTATTGCTGTTGCTGCTGAAATCCAACAAACTAATTGTTATGCCACCAAAACCAGAACTGCATAATATCAGCAGAAGCAGCAGCACTGAAGAAACAGCTCTCATTTCACTTGTTTTTATTTTTCATGCAGAAACTAATTGTCCCTCAACATGTATATCAAATTCTTCGTACACATAGAAGCTAGCTTCTCCCTTGATGATGAAATGTGCATGCAAACAATAACAAGTGCCTGTAACTAGACACAGATATAAACAAATTTAGGAATATGAGTCTCTTCTATTTGGGGTATGAAACGAGACAGGGTGGTTCTGTAAGTAAAATGCTTGTGATTGGAGTGAAGTAGTATAAGTAGAGTGAAGGCAGTGTTAAACACCAAGAATAAGGAAGGTGATATATATATAGTGATGGTTTTTATTATGAGACATGCCAGGGCAGGGGCAGGGAGAGCTAGCTTTTTGTCCAGCATGACAACACTTTTTGATGCTTTCTTATTTGTTGGGATATAGTATATCATCACTTGCAACTGCTTTTGTTTTCACCTTTATTTTCCTAATTCTTTAATGCTAACATACAACTATAACCTCCCAAAACAAAGTAACAACCTAACAAATGGTTTGTTCAATAAGCCCCCCTCAAATCCCGTGTCTTTCTTAATAATGTTGCTTCTAAACAATTCACAAACAAACTAAATTAAAGGAGTAGCTTCTCATAAACTCTTAAATGCATACTTATTTTGCATTATCTTTCAATCATGCAACTGTTGTTGCGAAAACGCGGATAATTTCAATACAAATCAATCCTATGAGTTTTACTATTATAGTAATTCCCAGGACAGATTGGATGAGGCACAATCAAGTCCCACTTAAACCCAGTCTCCTTAAACAAAATTTTATTAACAATAAAATTCCCAGGAAAGGCCGGAGGGGAGAGACCAGTCTCACTAATTCCAACCTCCTTAGACAGAATTACTACC
>JASCZI010242316.1:20662-31809 GCA_036250425.1 Stylosanthes scabra | reverse complement strand
TATATATATATATATATATATATATATATATATATATATATATATATATATATATATATATATATGGAGGGATGGTTGATTTGTGCCATTAAAATCTTATTTATAATCAATTCTATATATATGAAGTGTTTAGGAGAGTATCTTCTAGGGAAGGACCATTGATTTGTGCCATTAAAATCTTATTTATAATCAATGCTATATATATATATATATATATATATAATTTTTTTTTTGGTATTGACTCATAATTATTTAATCAAGCTCTTGGACAAAACTCCTTACAACGTACTTTTGGAGATTCAACTCCTGTTCAATCCCAACATCCAAGTCCAAAAACAAATTAAAACAGCCCACCATGTACCATTGGCCCAAACGTTTAGGCTAGGCTCAGCAGTATAATTTGCTTTCGCACCCCATCCACGGCTTCTCAACGCGCCCCACTGAGCTGCGCAGGGCGGACCCATTATAAATTTTTCTCCTCCTCAACTCGTGGGCCGGTTGCATGCCCACCATGTTCCCCTGACAAGTTTTCCATTGTATAAACTCTTGGAAACATCCCACCATTTGCTTTTCTTTAATTAAATCTAAACGGTCAGCGTTGGTGCTATACCGTATTCTCTTAATTGACGCTTCCATGCCGAACATCTTCCTAACCTATAACTACTGATTTTAATTTATATATATATTTTTAATTAAAATTAAGTGTGAAAAAGTTACCGGCACACCATTATTCCGGTATACTTAAATTTTTCCTATAATATTTGGTTTTGGTTGATATAATATTTGGGAAAATTATATTTATATTCCTGAATTTTAAAAAATTGTATAAATTTATCCTGACTTTTGTGAAATACTTAATAATATCTAATTTTCGAAAAAATAATACAATTATGCCCATTTGTTAGTATGACTGGGCTAAAAAAAACGAAAACTTTTAATAGAATTCCTTACAAAATTATTCACATGATGAAAAAAAAAAATCACAAACGGTTTTTAGTAGCTACATAATTATACTATTTTTTCGAAAATCAAAAATTAATGAATATTTCACAAAATTAGAAGTGAATTTGTACAATTTTTAAAACGTGAAGCCTTTATCCATAATATTTTGCTCTACATTCATTCTTTGGTTTTGACCAAGAATAGTAGTACTTCCAAATTCCAATAGAACCGCGCTTTCACCCAATTCCCACCAAACTCACTCACTCACTCATTCCCTCTTTTCCAAACAACAGACAACCCCCCTCACCAATCTCCATTTTTAATACACAAACCCAACACCACCAAACTCAAACTCTATCTCCCTTTTTCATTCTCATGGCTCTCTTCTCTCTAAAATCCCTCGCCGTTCTGCTGCTCCTAACTGCCATACCCATAGGCGTCATCGTATCCCTCGAACGAGCCCAACCGTCAACACATGTCTACAACTACCACGGCACAGGAGGCTGGTTGAGGGAGTGCGCCAAGTGGGACCCATCTAACCGTCGCTTCATTGTGTCGTTCTTCGAAGGCGGTGTAGGCGAGGTTCGGGTGCCGGAAGAGGCGGAGAAGGGGGTTATGTTGCAGGAGGTGACGGTGGCGATGGAAGTGAGTTTGGCAGGAAACTCGTCCCTTGGAATCTCCGTCGATGCGCAGAGGAACCGGGTTCTCGTTGTCCATGCCGATGTGCTTGGAAACCGCTACAGTGCACTCGCTGCATATGATTTGTCCACGTGGCAGAGGCTGTTTCTTACACAGCTCAGTGGTCCAAGTAAGCTCTGCTCTTCTTTCTCTCTTGAACAGATTTTGTTTGGTTGGTGAATTTCATGTATAGATGTAAATCTCTCCAAATTTATTTCGATATGACAGTTTTTTATACTATTTTTTATATATATTTAACATAGAAAATAAATAATTTATTTAGATTTAATTAGTATTTACAAATAACATATTAACATTACTGATTTTTTTCAATTTACTCGCACACTAGAGAAAAAATCAATTGTCTTATACAACTTTCGTCTGTATCAAAATTTACACTTTTTGGTAAGATATTGCAGGGTATAAAACTTTTGGAGTGTTTCGAGTTCATGGCAAATTGGCAATCATGCTACATGTATATATTATAAGATTATCATTGGATTACCATAACTCAAATGAATTATGAGAGTGAGTTATTACTATTCAGAGTTTTTGAGCACTTGCCACTTATTAAAGTGTTTAATGTAAAAATAAAGAAAATAGTTGAAAAATGTAAAAAATTGTATTTTAAATAACTTTAACAAATAAAAATAAGTGTTTAGTTTTATTGAGATAAAAATTCCTACTATTTAAAACTTTTCGGTTTTCTCCACTTTTGCTACACCTACACACATGCAATGCATCGCACTAGATTCTTTTATTTATTTTTACTGGGTACCTTTCTTTCTTTCTTTTTTTTAATTCTTTGTTCAAGATACTCTTTTCAAGATGCGATCTCAATGGGTGGAGCCCTTGTGTTGCTATCTTTATGTCTTCATTATTACATCATTCTTTTTTAATTCAAAAATATTTATTCCCTCTTTAAGTTTGTCACACTCTTGAAGCCGGCGGATGATACTCAAGTAATGACAAAAATGACAAAATTAACGCTGAAATATGGGAATGATTAAAGATGCCCCAAAAGATTTATTAATTTGACAAAAATATATTTTTGTGTTTTCAATTATATTTCAATTATAAATGAAAAATAAATTTGATTATATTTCTTATAAATAATGTAAAAAAAAAAGAACATTTTAGGGAAAAAAAATTAGAAACCAACGAAGAAGAACTTCCCTCGTATAGATATCAACTAGTTAATTGTTGTAATCACAGTTAGTTAAATCAATCTTTAGCTTGTAATGTAACTTACCAAGTTGGTTAGGAAGTTGATTAGCTTAGTTAGCTTACTCTCTTTTCTGTTGAGTAATGAATCACTTTCATTTCTCCAATACCGTGTGTTCATCTAACAATAGATAATAGACAATGTAGGGAGTTGGCATGCCTATACATCTATGGTTAATATTTGGTAGAATGGTAGATATGATAATTGAAGGGTAAGATTTCGAGAATGTGTCAGATTTAAGACACTAATAATTTATTGTTATGTCTAAATCATTCAACATTTGGGTAGTAGCTGTAAGTTTCTTAAATGAAAATTCAGATGAATCCATGGAATTTGAAGACATGTGCAAGCAAACATATTGAAAAGGAAAGGTCCTGCCTCAGTGTTTCTCATTGCATGCCCTTTTATATCTTTTGTTGGCTCCTACATAGTGTATAGTTGATATTGTGTTAGCTTCAAGCTGGTTTTTTGTGGTAGCATTAAGATTTCAAAATTCTTTAAATCGGAAATTCTATGGAACTATGTGTTTCTAGAGATAGCTGAATGATAAACATGAACCGGTATTATATTAAGAAATTCAGTGAACATGACCATCTAATAGTTCTTAACATTCTTGTGCTGTGATATTTTGCGGTACAATTATGTCTATGTCCATTGTAATTTCTTTTCATGTAATGATGACATATTTCCAACATTGCATGCAGGTGACGAGAAATCTTTTGCAGACGATGTTGATGTTGATGCAGAAGGCAATGCATATGTAACTGATGCAAAAGCCGGCAAAATCTGGAAGGTTGGGGTGGAGGGAAATCTGATATCGATCATAAGAAACCCGCTTTTCACCCCAAAAGAATGGTACAAGAAATTGGTGGCTCTAAATGGAATTGTTTACCACCCAGATGGGTTCCTGATTGTGATCCACACTTTTAGTGGCAACTTGTTCAAGGTTGATTTGTCAAAGGGAGAGGAAGTTAAGGTGATTAAGGTAGCCGGAGGACCCCTATACTTTGGAGACGGCTTAGCGCTGTTGTCTCCTACTAAATTGGTAGTTGCTGGGAATCCTTCTGGAAGATTAGTTGAGAGCACGGATGGCTGGGAAACTGCTTCTGTATTGGCGAAATTCTCCGGGCCTATGCATCGCTTGGCAACTTCAGCTACTGTGAAGGATGGGAAGCCATATTTAAGCCACATGATTGGAATTGGATACCCCAAAAAGAAGTTTGCTATTGTAGAAGCAGTTTTTTAAATTATGACACTATTTTTTCCATTCTGAATTTGAAAGAGTGAGGTTTGACAGAATCAAAGTTAAGGGGGGGAAATGTGCTGTCTGAAGGGTATGGTTTTGTAGCATGAGTATCTTTCCTTGGTATCAAAACCGATCCTTTGTATTTCAAGTGGCCTGAGTAGGTTAAGATTGTAAATTTGTTATGTCGTGGCGAGTGGATCAGAAGGACTTGAATGGAAGGATGTGGAACAGAAACTATAAAGTCAAAAAATAAATTTAATTTGAGATTATCAATTAGTTTAGACATAATGCCATATCAGAGGCCCTATATGCTATGTAATCCTGCTAGAGTCAAATTGATCTTGTGAGAAGACAACAAATTAAGTGCAGCTATGTGGTCTGTTGTAATTCATAACTTTCTTCATCCTTTCCAACATCCACCGCGGTTGATTCCTTTCAATCAAATTTTTAATACAAATTAGTTCCTTTTAAAATGATAAATAGAACAATAAGGTAGATTTTTAGATGAGAATAAAAATTTATTCGGACCAAAACATTAAATTAAAAAAAAAATTATTCTTAAAAAATTAAAAAAAATTTGGAGATTAATTTGACTATTTATTTTAATAATAAGGTGCTCAATTTCTCATTGAGTATTTATTCTTAAGCTTATATAGCTATAGCAACATTTACATTTTATTCATAAAAAAGAAAAATGGCAAATCAAGATAATTAATTACATGGAAAAATAGATACAACCCGGATTCGAATTTCTATACTTAGTCCCCAATGATAAATAGCTTATTGGCCATATCCTTTATTGTTTAACCGTATCATATATTTCATACCAATACCTTTAGGCATACTAGCATGTGCACACCTATTATTATTATTTTGATTCCTTATGGCACGTTTACTCCATGCTCATAGGATGTCACTTATGATTGGAGTAAGGCAACAAATTAGTCACTGAGGTTGCCAACCAACTTTCAATCCTTCCCTAAAGTCAAATATCTCAAGAAGTCCCTGATACTCCCAAATTCAAGAACCAACTTTATCAGCTTTTTCTGGAGCTAAAATATTGGAATCATTTGTCATTAGGGTGTGTTTGGTTGGGGGTAAAAATGAAGTGAAATTTTTCATAAAATGAATCAATGTATAAGATAAGATAGCGTTTTCAGGCATGAAATTTTCCACACTAATTTCTATCCCAACCAAACAGACCAAGGACAGATTTGAGTTGGATGATGGCAACTTCAAGACTAATTTAACGGTTTACTCCACAAGTTTGTCTCAGGAGAGAATATACTGATAGAAACTATAAGTATGTACATTGTGGACCTTATGCCATGCCTTCTTCAATGGGACTGGTGTTTCTTTGCTCTGCCTTGAGTAACTGCTGATTCGTCTCTCTTGGATGCCTCAGGTTTACGTGCCCATGGCGGTGCTTGATCTGGACCGTAGCGATAATCATAGAACAACTCCTCACTAGCATCAATATGCTCCTTGGCAAATATGCCTACTCGGTGGTCTCCAGCAACCAACATCACCTACACAGAAAGCACAAGAGGCCATCAATCGAACAATTTAAAGATCAAAATGGTTAAGATTTCTTTTACTGTATAAAAAATGGTTAAGTTTTGGAACTCCACAAAAACATGAGTTTCTGGACTCACCTTAGCATAGCAGTTGGGATTTGATGAGTGGTTTGCAAATTTCAACTTATCTCCTTTGCGATAAGCATCAAGAACATACTGTAAGGATACATGTAGAGTCAAAAGTAATTCATAGGAAACCTCAGTATACTATAGCTTGCCATGAAAGAAGCATGAAGGAGAAGTAGATTGATTAAAGCATAGCTAAGAAATATACAACATTAACTAAGAATTGGCTGAGGTTTACTGTGTCATGAACCTCGACGAAACATTTCAGCCAGAAACTAAGTGGTTTACTATCTTAACATGCTACAAAAAATAAAATGTTCAATTGAAAGGTAAAAATAATATGATTGATCGCCCGTTATATATTACATGGAATCTCAAATCAACAGGAGCCAGAAAAGCAACAAAGTTGAATAAAATGTAGGTGACACGTGACACTTGCCTGATCATTCAAGTCAAACAGGAAAGACGAGTTTGCACGATCATATATTTTCCCACGCTTATCTGCTTCTCGGTGGGAGATCAGTTCCCCTGTGTATTCTCCTAGGTAATCATTTTTGTTAACTGGGTTCTGAAATGTTATCACTAATGTGTAAGGGGGAGAAACTAACATTAACAGAAAACAAACAATTTCTGTGAATCACAAGTCTCAACCTTCAAGAACGCTCCCCATCCTGCAATATCAGACTTTGCCAAGAGAATCTGAGAGGCATAAACATAAGAACAATATGTGAGACAGACATAATTGCATCACCCCGTCATGATTTTTATTCATGAAAATAAGAATGAAATGTAGGAAATATTGAACAACAAGCTCATGATTGCTAACCCTCTGTTGCTGCCTCAAAAGAAGCCTCATATTTCCACATTGACCATCTCCACGACGAGGGGGCTCCCCTAATGAACCATCCCCACAACTGAATGAAGAATGTAATATTTATAAGTAACCATTGGAAAATGTTAAGAGGGAGGCAGGGCATCAGTCAAAACTCCAAAGAAAATATCAGAGGATAAGGTTAAGAAAGTTTCAACAAAAGTACCAACGGAACTGTTGTGGTTTCAATTGACAAGAACGTAGAAGGTTAGGGTGAAGTTGGAAAAAATCAACTGACAGTCTGTCTTAGTAACCAAATTATCTGTCCAGCAATTACCTATTGTTTTGGTTTAAGAGTTGCGTTACATTTTCTTGAATGATAAATGATTTAACAGTTTAACTAATCTAGAAGTCAATATAGTTTTAATCAATTCTCAATTATCAAGTCCCTCTATATATACCAACATATCATGTGCATATGATGGAGTCAAGAATATTCAATCTATTGTAATATTTTTTGTAATAGTGGATGGACATGAGGGGGCTTGTGCACAAGCATACTGCATTAACGCAAGATCTGAGGAAGGGCCACACCTAAAAGGTTAGAATAGGTGTATATCAATATTGTTTGTAATGCTGGATGGAAATGAGTGGGGTGAGGGGCAGCCCATTGCACACACATTTGTGTTAACGCAAGGTCCAAGGAAGGACAAAACCTAATACTTCTCCAAACCAGAACTAAACAAAATGACTGAATCATTGTACAATGTCTTCTGAAACCAGTAAGATATACAGATACAAGGCAAAGAAGACAAGAAAATTTTATAAAACTTTATTATGAAATACGTAAACGGGAAAAAATAAGGGTCAAGGTGACAGAATTGCTCACAATATAAATGTTACAGAGTATGACTTTTTAAATGAACTATTAGAAATCAGACACATTAATTCCTTCATAGGAGGTATAAAACAAAATTCACAGAAGAAATATTTGACACATTACCTAACCCAGCAATTTCTACAGACATCTGGGTCACATTCACGTCCAGCAGCAAAGCATGGGCATTGGCGACTTCTGCACTGACTCTTGGCACAATGGCATCCTCTAAACCGATTTTTGCAGCTCTTTGAACAACTGAAGGTAGAAGAGCTAATTTACTACATTTAAATCATAGGTTGTTAACAATTCCATTATTCATGTTGTGCAGTAGTTAACAAATTAAGTTGAAAATGCATTTTAGGAGCTTTTCCAAACATGGAAAAGAAAAGTTTTGAAGAAATAGCTTCATGTTTACAGTTATACTTATATATCTCTGTGTACTGTTTATTCGTTTATACGTTCAAAGGCTTGCCATCATTAGATTCCATCAATGGCCAACACAAACATGAACTATACTGCAATTTTTTCTCCTATTTTGTTACTGAATAAGGTACTTAACTAAATGAAAATGGGCATACCCGCAGTATTTTTCACAGCAATTTCCAACATTAACACAAGGGCATTGCTTTCCACACATTGACTGACATCCACATGGTGTATATTGCTTGCACGATTGATTTTTCCCATCAGCAATTCTTTTCCATATTGATGGGTGGCCAGCAGACTTCCAGGAGTATTTGAACTTCCTTGTTTTGCCCCTTTTCCTCAGCAACCGGGACCTTGATGCAATATCTCGGTCCTAACATTAAAAGCAATTGTAGCATCAAATGGTCAAGTTCTGGTGAATGTTAGAACCGGTATCATTAAAATGCTAGAATTGAATAATAGGAATTTGTACTGAATTGGGAAATCACTAATAATGTGCTAGTTACCCTAGAAATTGGCGAAGAAGTGTGTACATAAGAGTAGCAGAATAGTAAGAGCTACACAATCTCTCCAAGTGACAACTCTCAAAATGATCAATCACACCTAATTATTAATTAATCCCTTGTAACTATTATTTATAGTAACTAACTGCTCCAACTATCTAATTAGTAATGAGTCCTAAAAGTGCACACAAAAAAAAGGGGTTGGTAGAAGTTGCTAGAGCAAACCTTTTCATAACAAATTCAAGTGTGTAAAGCTGAACCTTCAAATAACACTTTATTACTCTTAAAAAATATGCTCATCCACAGATAAGGAAACAAAACATGAGTAACAAGAATCTTTCTGAGGCTAAAATTGGGTTATATAAACTTTGTTACATTAATAAACTAAGTATGAGCTTTTGTTACAATACAATAACCAAGCCTCATCCTTTTTTATATTTATCCTGCCTAAAATGTAAACCCTAAAATAAAAACAGAGAAGACTATCAAGAAAACAATAAGCCGGGAATTCTCACCATGCACTCTGCATCAGTTTTTCCCTTGCAGTCAGTGGTCGAACTTGAGGCAACACTTGATATATGGGGCATTGACACTGCACCAGCTTGCATGTAACTAGCTATTTCCATGCAAGTCTTCAAGCCAGAAAGTAAATTTCTTGCTATGAGGCAACTGCATTGGATAATTTGCACATTAATGAGCAAAACCTTAAAAAATTTGGACCTCCACCAAAAGTAGGACATTTATGACTAGATGATGCATGCAGCTTTGGTTTTATTTACAACTGAACCATAACTAGGAAATTAACTACACAAAGAACTCAAACCATGAATATTAGGAATTCCACATTGCTTGGTTGAGAGAACATATAGATGGATATATGTCAAACACTCAAACATATCACAAGTTCAATAGACAAGTGAGTTACTAGATGACAAATAAAGTTTCCTTTAGTCTGTTCACACCTAGTGGGATAAGATTTTGTTGTTCTTCTTCTCTACTCCCCTCCGAAGCCCCCATCCCTCTGGCTGATATATATTGTAGTTATTTTTCCCCACCCTTATCATTTTCCTTTCTGGAGGGGACAAGTGAATTGTCCAGTAATTGCTTTTTGACAATACAATTGACACGTGATTGGTTGCTTGTAAAAAAAGGCAAACAATTTAATATACTCCGTAAAGAATGCACAGGGAAAGTCAACCAAATCTACTTCAAAGTTGGTTTTTCTTTTTCCCATAAATACACATTTTGTCAAGAGAAAAAAATGCAATTGAAACTAACACATAATTAAATGAAATATTAGACACGAGAAAGCCTACAGATACTTCAAACTAAATTTTTGGACATCCTAGCATTTCAGAACACATTATTGTGAGGTAAAATACAGAAAGATCTACCTGTTTCTGCCAAACATTTCTACTCCCTTCAAGTATAGTTCTTTCTCAAGAGGTTTCCAGTCTGAGAAACTACGAATCCCATCAACTTGGCCTTCCATTGGATTGGAAGACTTGAACTCTGTGTCAATTGTGGCATCTTTTGACTCATCCCGGACACTTTTGTCTTGCTCACCATGGCAAGTGCTAGAAAAAGCTACTGATTTATTTGAAGCATGTTCAATAGATTTTTCCAAATTTTCACTGCTGCATTTACCTTCATCACATGCATCCAAGCTGTGGCTCTTGCTATGATCAGTAATTGAAGGATCCTCATGATTGGCTATTCGTTTCTGCTTTTTTGATGGATTTTGAGAATCATCAGGACGCAATGTTGACACACATGCTGCTCTGTCTAAATGATTAGTGATCTTCCGTTTACCCACACTTTCCGAGACAGGAGCATTTATATTCAGATCTTCATGACAATCAACTTCAGTCGAGAAAGATGTAGTAATCTGATCACCAGGTTCCTTGGAACTGGAGGAGGCCAATATACTATTTCCTTCTTCCATAATTGTGGATTTCTTGTCCTGAAAAGATCTGATCGTTGAATTCTCTGACAAACTTTTTATAACCTTCAACTGCAGGCAAATGAAATGGCAACGAGTCTTAGACAATTCCCTCAACAAACATATATTATACTTTGGTTAGTTGCACTCTGAATTGTGTGCTTGGTGTTTTTAACTATAGACACACAGATATAGAGACACTCATTCACAGGTATGAAGTTGAAAGCATGTTTGCCTGCATATGTCAGATGAATATTTTACTATGATGTAACATATTTAGTATGTGTTGATTCAGCAGTGAATGAAAAGTTGAAGGCATCACATCTAGAATACTATTGGAGGAAAAACCATTCTGAACTTGACCCATTTTCATCTCTTTTGAAGTTAAAAACATGTAAAAGAACTATGTTCCTATCTTCATCTAACTATGAAACATGTCAAAGAAGAAAAATACCTGAAGGTAACACTGATCACTGCATGGAATCCTATTGCCTTCAGGCCCAGACCAAACTGTCAGCTTCTCACACTGTCAAGGAAACCATCAAATTAACTACATAGTGGTAGTAGCTGCACATTTAGTTTAAACTAGTAAATCCTTAAAGTAGTCCTTCAAAGATATACTTGACATCAAGTTAATCGTCAAAATATTTTAGAACTTCATTGATATGACAATCAAATAGATATCAATTCAGTCCTTTATAATATACTTTTTTTTCTTCTTTTATTTATTTATTTTTTAATTTTTTGAGATGGTCCTTAAGTTCATCGTTATTTTGTACAACGAAGCATCAAACTGATGTAACACTACTTTGATGTCTTGTATATATTTCAAGGATCAGTTTGAGCATTTA
>JASCZI010242316.1:1269-20652 GCA_036250425.1 Stylosanthes scabra | reverse complement strand
GAACATATGAATAGATTCCTCACCGGGTATATTAAAGGCTGAGAACAACCATGCAATTGACAGTCAAAAACCTGCTCTAGGGAAGGAGAAAAGAATACATTCACAATATGTTAATTATCACATCAGACACTTCAATGAAGCTTAATATGTTTTGAGATAACAATTTTGTATGTACCAGGCATCGACGGCAGAAGAGGTTATCAAAAGAATCTAATGCAGCATTCAGGCTTTTCTCTCGATGAATGCCAACAGAAGATTCAGGTTCTCCCGTATCTTCTGAATGCAGGACAAAGCTTTGTATATTATCTTCCTTCATGATTTTGTACCGTTCCTGCATATTTTCACAAAAACCATTTCTGCAAGAATTAAAATGGCTTCTCATGTATACCTCATTTACAATTTATTTTTAACAATCATCAAGCATAAAGTCTTGCCCATAAATTACTCTCTGTTACCTGAATTTCTAAACTGGTGCCCCCAACAAACTGGCTCACAATATCCAATACCTCCTCATTTATGCCATGTTCCTCCAATGCCATCCTAGTAAATTCAAGTCAACATAGCAAAGTTATAAGAATACTTTCAAGAAAGGAGTACTTGAACATTTGAATAAAGATGGAAAATTAGGGGCGATGAGTTCAGATATGGTACTACAAATCCTGCACAATCACAATACTTATTTCCAAGTTCCAACAAAGCATTTATGCTACTTTTTACATATATTAGTAAGGATACATATAGGCCAGCTAAGATTTTACTGTCAAGATCAATTGTTTTTTTCCATGAATTGATGAAACTTTTACAACTCCATTATCTTCATTTTAACCTACCATAGAACTCGGTCTTCGGCCTCAGAAAATTCATGTTTTTCTTCCTCTGGTTCAGTTAATTCTTCCTCACTGTCACTACATATCAGTGCTTCACTTCCGTGCTGGTCATAGTAGATACGCCTTCTTCCAACAACTGATTGATCTTCAGCCATTTTCTGATTTCTGTTGCATGTGAGATTTGGAAATATGGAAGATATGTTAGACAACTGGAAGAATCAATCAATTTTGGGAATACATTTCAAGGCACAACCTAACTGGAAATTAAAACTTCAAACCTGCCCAAAAATATCCAAGATGTATATGGTGGTAATCCTTCAACATATGGAATCTTAATAGTTGTAGCAGGTAATATGTCTTGATTGCTGTGGTCTTTATCTCCTGAACCATGAGAGAAAGCACTGAATTTACACAAAGGATGGTCAATTCTTGAAGAAAGCATTGGACTTGCACTTGTTTCATCTCCCTGTGAAGATTCTCTACTTGATATTGCTGACATGATGACTGAAGTATGAGTTTTTAGCATCTTCTCATTCCTCTTAAGTTTTTCCTACATAAACATAAATAGGGGTAACTGTAAGCTGAAAAGCGAGGTATAAAAAATAGAAAGGCATCTCCAGAGTGCAATGTTCTCTTAGATACATCCAACTCAGTTTTTCTTATAGTAGTCTTATGACTTATCCCAGAAAGGAAGCAGAATAAACTAATTTGTTTGCAACTGATACAAAAGCTTAGAATCTGCAGTTGAGCCCACAGCTTAGTGGTCAAGTCTCTTGCATCCAAGACTAGGGCTTCTGTTTCCCTCTCCCATTATTATGTTCAGTAAATACAAAAAAAAAAAATTAAAATTTGAGCTATTAATTTTGATTGCGATTCACCTTGGCACACGCAGTAGCCAATTTTTCCAGGATATGTGAAGAACTAAATTAACAAATCTAGAAAATCTAGTGTGCTCAATATGGTTAGTGCATTTAAGGTTTAATGCTGTTTCGCCCCATAACCAGGGAATGAAAAAAGTTGTATGTCTAGGATGCATCTGACTGCACAATGAGTAAGATTCAGTGATATAACCAACTACGCAACAATTCCCTGAGGATACAATTTGGAGGTGAGTAAAGGAAAATAAGGGAGGTTATATCCAAAAGATCCTTCTCCTCCATGATGATCCTCTCTCTACAATGAATTACATTCTAAGCATGATGTTCTTTTTTCATATATTCAATGTAACATAACAAACTTTACAGTTGATTCAATAATACAGAAATCGATGATCCAAAATTTGAGGATATACTAATAGTCCTTGTTCCTGTTTTCCTCCCAGTTGCTTGATATCTACCAATATGTTTTGAGCCAGGAAAGACATGTACAAAATGGACACAAACACAATTACCAACTTACTTTGACAAATACAGTTCTCTCCGCCTGTATTTGCTTTCTCAACTGATTTATCTTCATCAACAAGGATCCACCAGCACCATCATTTGCTGACTCCCCATGTTGTTTCTGTCATCATATCACAAATCATAATAATCATGTTCAGATATTACTTCAGGAATCAAACCCCCTTACACGAAAAAAATATTATCCACAAACAAAATAATGTGGTAAATTCCAATTCTCACACGAATTAGCAGATAAACCAGTTCCATCTTATTAACAGTAAATCAAAATTCACGATCAAAGTGATCCTAAGCCCTATTCTTGAACTCAAGTGATTCTGGTATCCACAGTACAGAAAGGAAAAAGAAAAAAACAGAGGAACAGAGTAATATTATCAGTAACAGTAAGTTCTCTTTGATTAAGCGAATAAATTCAAAATTCTCAGCAATAATCAAAATCAAATTGTAAAACGCAGCTAATTGAAGCAGCTGATCAGGTAGCACTGATACATAAATAGTTTGATTCGAAGAAAGAAACAGAACAAGGATAGTTCGCTTAGCTATGAGGTTGGAGTAGGGGAAAAGAGGAACTAACTCGAAGCTTAGAAGCAGAGTCACCGGTTTTGGAGACCATGGAGTTGACGATGCGATCAGCGATGAGAGAGAGAAAGAGAGTGCGTGTGTTGGTGCGTTGAGTGTTAAGTGTGTGGAAAAGGAGAAGAAAAGAGAAGAGAAAGAAACGCTTTTGACACGTTTTGGTGTTAGTGAGTGTGAGTGAAGTCGAGGCCTACAGGCTACAGGGTACAGAGGAAGCAGAAGAACGTAATTTCTGGCTGCCGTTTCATGTTGTGACATTTACTGTGACCGACTTTCTATCCACGCCCACTATTTCCTTCCACACCGTTTTACGTTACTTTCGCGCACCTGTTGGGACTTTTAACTAATTTTCTGTTTCTGAAGATATATATTTGACCATGGGGAGTAGGAATGGATTCAGGTTTAACTTGTTATCTAAAATATTAATACGACTGAGTTTTTTATTTTTGAAAAAATTAATATCTTGATTTGATTTCTAAAAAAATTACCATTTGGGTCAATTAGTAATTTCATTAATATTTTACTAAATGCTTTCATATAACTATAAAGTAATGTTTCGACTTATTTAAATCATTTTATTTAAGTCCGCGAATTAAACATATTGTTCCGCTAAAACCGATCTTATTTATGGCTACAATTTTTTATTTTGACCTATTTATAATCAAATTTATGGATTAAACGAGTTATTTTATTTTAATCAATAATTTATTAATTTAAAAACTTAATGAAAAATGTAATTTTCTTAAAAAAATCTTGAAATAAACAAAATTTTCCAGTGAGCAAATTAAATTTTTGGGCTGAATCAGCCAAAAATATGAAAAAAAAAAATTCTTTTAAATTAAAAAATAACGGGCCAACCCTATGTGTTATATGATTCTATTCCTTTTGACATTTTTTTTTCCTTTTCCTTTTTGATGTATCTTCTAGTTGTTGAGCTACTTTCTTTTTTTCTCGTTTGTATCTTCCGAAATTTTTTTTTATTTTACTAATAATTTTAGTTTTACTATTAAAAATTTGTTAAATATACAAAAAATAAAAAAATGTTTTGTCAAAAATATATTTTTAATCATTATTCTTCTTCAACAATAAAAGTTGAGGCATCACTAACCATGCCCCCTTGCCATTTCTAAGAGTCTCTAAAATACTTATTATGGTATGTTGGTGCTCTTTGAGTGTCTCCATAACAGCATTCATTTCATCTAGGTTACCCAATTTGATGACATTTTGAGCTTGATTATTGACTCTGAATTAATCAAATTTTACAACACGATTGACGATTCCTCTGGTTTCTTAGAAGCATGAGTAATTATGAGGAAAAATCTCGAAGCTGTGGAGGTGATTTAGATAAAGAGCTTGTTTGTTAAATGTAGATTTTCAATTATGTGGTTAAGAGTTTGAGTGATGAGTTATTTGCATAAGGAAGGCTCTTAGTTTGAACCTGACAAGGAGTTTGTTACTGGCTCTTACTTTTCTTTTTATTATTTGCCACCAAATGTTTATTGAAACCAACCTCAAAGATAATAACGGTCTCTACTTTCCTTTTATCAATTGGTGAGCAAATATATATATCAGACATAAAACTAGAATGCAAAGATAAAGCAATGTTTCATCAATGAAACTTCCACCCTGAAATTGAGTGCACTGGGGTACCCTTCCATTCAATAATCAGACACTTCTCATTCTTCACTATGGTACATGTATTACTACACCCAAACTTTCTGATAATCATGTTACCTTGGTACAATGATGTTTTACTGAATCTAACTTCCACCATCTTAAATCTAGCAAAGAATCTTCTCCAAACATCTATCTTCACATTCCTAACTGTCCTTTCTGTGTCATTAAATGCAACAACATTTCGTATCCCTTCAGATAAAACTGATTCTAGTCTCATCATTTTGACTCAAACACGTTTCAGTGGAGTCAAATACTGCAGAGTAGAAGAACAATGATTCAATGAATCGATTCAATGATTCAATGATTCAATAAACCACCCTAAACCCTAAACCCTAAACCACACCACAATATTTTCTACTCCGGCACCAAGCACTCCCCACACCCTCAATGACTACACCCTCCACACTCTTACAAGAGAAGAACTCTAAAGTACAAGAAGGAATTTAAAAGTCATACAATGTGTATTGACTTGGTGCACTTGAAACCCTCAATTTAAACCCCTATTTATAACATAAAGGCCCACCCACACTTCTTACATCAAGCGATGTAGGACTTTTTATCCACACTATTTTCAACCAAACCCAACATCTAGAACCTCCCTCCAGCCTTCATATCCAACGGCAGTTATCTTGAGAAGCTTGACCGGCTTTTCCTTTCGGTCAGCCAGAGCTTGCATGAGAACTGTTGTCATCAATCCGTATCCGAGCGCAAAATCTATCATATGTATTTTGGTTTGTGAAGCAACATGCTCCGATCAACTGTGGTTTTTAATCACCTAAAATAGAACGTCCGAAACGGGACATCCAATCTAAGTTATCGGGGATGTTGGTTGAATTTTTATTTATTATCTAGCATTGTAAATAATAAAATTATAGCAAGGTTTAAATCATATTTTAAGGGTTAAATTGAGATTCTTGTTAGTTGTTAGTATACCTGCCACTCTTATTGTCTCCTCAGTTGACATCTTTTGTGGACAAACGCTAGTTTCAGTAGTGCTTAATCTTTTCACCCTTAACCTCCTGAAGCTGTTTCCATAATTTCTTAGGATCTCCGATGGTGCTACCAAAGATGGAAATCGTGAGATCTCGTGATTGTCATTTGAACTTGTATTCTCACTGTTTGGTTCTCTTGCTCTTTGACATCGTCATGGCATTCATTACCTTGCTCATTGTTAGAGACATGGTTCACGTCACCGAATAACTTCATTTTGTGAATGATGTTTTCTTCTTGAACTGGAACACAACATTGTGCTCTTGTATTAACTATTAAGTCGTACAACCGCCGGGGAATTTTGTTGATTTCGAAAGTTGTGAAAAGCTAAATGACAATCACAAACACTATGTTGGCTTAATAATAAAATTCTTTTGAAAGGTACTATTAAATTAGAACTGTTTAGAGTAAATAAAATGGGACTGTGTTTATTAATTATTAATCAACATAAAAATTCAGCCACCAACTTCAACTAACAATTTAAATTGAATTTTTTTTTTAAATTTCGATTGTTTCGTTTTTAAAAAATACAAAATTAATTTATCATTGATTGCTTTAGCTTTTAGATATTTTATGCCTTTTATTATTAAATATTATATAAATAATAATTATGAATGTTCTAATTTTTATTGACTGATTTATTAGTTAGAAAAATATTGGTTATCTATACTATTACTTTTCCTTATTAATACTTCTTGGTGTCGGAATAATAATAATAATAATAATAATAATAATAATAATAATAATAATAATAATAATAATAATAATTATTATTATTATTATTATATAACTAATTTGGTACAGTTTGCAAATCTCTAGATTTAAAGTTGAAAAGTTTTGTATCAACAAAAATAAGTTTTCATTTCTATCTATTTAAATTATGAATTAATCTATGTGTAACCCCTCTATATTTCTATACATTTTTTGTTTTCTTCTTTTATTTTAATTTCTATGTCGATACATACTATTTTCGTACTGAATAATTTTAGATGTACATCTACTTTATATAATTAAGTCCAACAAAGTTGTTTATTCTATGCAGAAAATAAGTTCATTTTCATATCAAATAGAAACTTGTTTCTATATTATTTTTGTACTATTTAATATTAAAACATCTTTTATTTGACATAAATTTAAATGACTTGATTGAACTTGGTTGGATAAATTAGATGTACATCTAGCATTATCCTTCTATATTATAAGTAATTGTTTTTAGGTGATTGCTATGGTCCTTCTTTAAAAATGTATATAACTTACATTTGTTGACATGTGTAATTATAATTAGTCCATGTTTATGTTTTTACAATTCTTCATTTAACCTCTCATATTTATTATTTATTACAAAATATACCCTTCTTTATTTATTTTAATTTAAAATTAATGTCAATTAAATTCATACTAACACCACCATTATTACACCCATCTTCTTTTTCCTTTTTTTATTTTTCTTCACATCATTTTTTAATTCAAATCATCTTAGCATTTAATTTCTATTTTTAATTCATTAAAACAATTTATTTTGAACTTAAATAAAATTAAAGGTGAATAAAAAAAATCATATTATGATTTTCATTATTTCTTGAATTCAAAATGATTTAGGAATAAATCATGAAGAGTGAATTAAATAATTTTTGTAACAAACATCAGAAATTAAGTAAGGTCTTTCACAAAAAAAAAAAAAAACAAAGTTATAATGTGAATATATTTTCATCCAACATTGTATTTAATTTTTTCTGGGTTTCAAGAAAAGAAAAAAAAATTCTAATTGAATATATACATACATGTAATTTTTTAACTTGATTCTATATGTTACTAACTTTTTTTTGTATATTTATAATATAATCATTGTTTATTTTTTGCTCTCATCGCTACTTTTTATTTATTAGAAAGACATACCTTTTTACTTTAATTTTAGTTTTGTAGGGATTTAATTTTTGTGTTATCAAACTATAGGTCAAATAATCCATTGTTGAAAATTATTAAAAAACAATGTTAAGAAAAAAAAATTTCTCAATTACACATTGCTATGGTCCTAAAAAAGATATAAACACTACTATTATGTTATTTAATTTCAATAATATTATGACCATTTTTCAATGAAAATAAATGCGATGTAATGCATTTAGTTTGTGTTTAGGGTATTTAGATTTTAGATGAAAAAAAAAAAACAAAGATAGAAAATGAGAAAACGTGTTTGATTGATATTTGTAAAAACTATGTAAGGGCAGAAATTTGTGTCACTATGATAGATGAGATACAAAGTTAACAAAATGTTTTGTAGCCAAGGTATTTTCATATTTTTCTCTTATCATTCTTAATTTACCTTTTTCTCTAAAAAAAAATCTATTTTTGTTATTTTTCCAAATATCTGTCACTTTATCTTTTTCTTTAAAGAAATTATTAATGATCAATAATTTGGTAAATACTATGAGTCAAATATCTTATTTTTTAAATTCAAACGATCACTTTTAGTATTTTGGATAATTATTTTTTTTAATTTTAGATGATCAATTTTAGTATATTTAGATGTTTAATTTTATTTTTACAGATTAAAAAAAACTTCTCGATCAAAATAAATTGTTTCAATGAATTAATAATAGAATCAAAAGCTAAGATAATTTGAATTAAAAAAATAATGTGAAGAAAAATAAAAAAGGAAAAAGAGAGAAGAAAATGAGTATAATAATGATGGTGTTAGTATGGGTTTAATTGGTATTAATTTTAAATGAAAATAAATAAAAAAAATTATACTTTGTAATAAATAATAAATATGAGGGGCTAAATAAAAAATTGTAAAACATTTAACCAATTATAATTACGCATGTCAACAAACGTAAGTTACATATATTTTTTAAAGAGAATCATAACAATCACCTTGTTTTTATGCTATTGTATGTTATATTCATGTGTTTTGTGAATTTTTCTGTGCTGATGTTTATATTTTGTGTTACAAATAGAATGTATGAATATATATAGTGGTATATTTATCATTATCATCAAATTATAATTATTTGATTAAATTATAATTTTCAACTTTTATTTATTTATCTAAATTTAATAAATATCTTACATAAACAATAATTTAAAAGCGTGCAATTCAATTGACTAAGTTAGAATTGACAAAGGAAGCTAGTTAGTAGTTACCAATTTTATTTAATTTTTTAATGGTCAATTTTTTCAACACAAAAGTTTTTCATGATCATATAAATGGTTGATTACTCTTTTTTTAAAAAAAAAAATTGTGAACAAATACTCATTAAAACCAATCTCAAAGAAGAAGATGATATAGAAAAAGAAAGGGAAGAGAAGAAATGTGATTCTGTTTTTCGTGAAATCAGATTTGATTTTTCAATGAAGTGCAGAACGTTAAAGAAAAAAATAACAAAGAAAAAAGAAAAGAAATTAGGTTATTTTTTCAACTAAATTTGGTTCGCTTTTCAAAGAATTCTAGTTTACTTTTATTGAAAGAATAGCGAACAAGGAGGACCGAAGAGGTGGAAGAAGAAGACCATGATGATGAAGATGACGACGACGCCAAAGGAGAAGAAGAAAAAGGAGAATGAGGAGAAAAAACAACTGCAGAAAAGGAAAGAAGAAAAAGAACGCATGCGTTTTCACGCTCTTTTTTGTGAGAACGCGTTAGGAATGCTTGATTGAATTTAGTTGTATAAAATAAGTATACATGTAGAATTACTGTTTACAATAAAACTAAAAATAATGATTTAAAGTTATCTTATATATTTTAACCATCTGTAATTTATAACGAGATTCATAAAGTATTACATAATTATTTAAACGGTAATCAAATAATGCAAAATAAATTAGTTTTTGGACTACTTTTCTATTGTATTCCAAATAGTTTTATTCTTTTTATTGTTTGGTGACCAAATATTTAAAATTTAAAATCAATCTGAAAGATAAAACTATAATGAACAGAGATAAACCAATGGTGCAAACATTACTACACCCAAAAACAAACATTTTAAAAGGATAATGATATTTAAGCGACGGTAGTACTAATAAATTAATAAATTAGAGTAGTGTTAGATAGCCAATAAAGATTTAGTCAATATTAGCAAATAATTTTGAATTAGATGTTTTATTTCTTTAGGTTTCATATGTTGCGTTTCTAAGAAAATATCTAAGGAGTTATATAGATATTTGATTTTTAAAAATTTTTGATCATGTGGTATAGAATATTATGTTTTTAACATTTTAAATATTCTTTTTTGTTGACTGATTTATTGGTTAAAAAAATATTGATTGCTTATATTTTTTCAATAAATTAATAATTGTATAGTTGATTTGGTATATCCTTTACTAGTAATTTTAAGGTGTTCTAACTTCTAAGAACAAATTAATACTCTTTCTCTAATTCATTAATTATTTTCTATATCAATATTATTATAATTAAAATATTAATATTAATAAAATAAAAACTAATTTTAAACTGACAAAATAAACAGTATAAAATAAAAACATTGATTTACAATTTTTCAACTTTTATTTCTTCCATTTTTTTTATATAAATTTAATAAATATCTTACATAAACAATACTTTAAGTGTGTGCAAAAATAATGTTTATTTCAGGGTAAGTAAACAATATTATTTATAATCCAATGTAAATAAATATAAATTTTCTATTATTATTTTAAAAGCATACAACTTCAATTGGGATGATGATGCATATTTTAATTTCTTTGGTTTCATCTATTGCAGCTTTTAAGAAAATATAAATTTCTCCTTATTGGAACAAAATAAAAGAACCAAACAAAAAACTATGATGACACCTCAAGGATTATATCTGTGATAGTATTTCATGGGAAGTTTAGACCATAGTAACGAGAAATTCTTATACATGTTTAAGAGTAAACAAAGCCACAAAGGTCTCTTTATTCCATTCATATTGTTGTACATTTCGGCAATGCATGTACGCCAACCTTAATTTTTTTATTAAAAAAAACCGTTTATTTTGTCCAATCAAGTCCAACCAAGTAATTAATTTCTATATCAAATAAAAAAATATTTTAATATCAATTAATATAAAAAATTTACACATAAATAATCTTTTATTTGATATCGAAACTATCTTCAATTTGTCATAAAATAAATTACTTAATTGAACTTAGTTGACAAAATAAGTGTACGGCCTAAAATTATTGTAAAACGAAATTAACCATGGTACACGATTTCTATCTAAAATTTAACGTAATCCTACCGGCCTACCCAGTGATGGACCCAGAAAAATTTAGTAGTGGGGCAAAAAAATATTAAAATAAATTTTATTAAGTTGAACATAAATATTTGTATCATATTTAATTGAGATGTGAAAATCAAGAATGATTATATTGATGCACAATTTTTTCCTCTAAAATACTATTATTATATATAATGTGTAGAAATTATATTCTTTTATATTTTTCAAAACTTAAAACTCAAAAAGCTCTTAATTGAATAATAAATAACTAGTCATCCTAATTAAATCAATTTATATCATTTATGCATATTTAAGAAATAAAAGAGTCATTCTTTTTGTTATTAGATGAGATTCGAACTCAAAATCTCTTAAAATGGAAAGGAGATAATGTCGTATGAACTATAATATTTAAAGAGTTATTCAATTGTATTTATTGATGCATTGATCTCTATAATTTAAAATTAGAAATTAGAATTATATATATATGCGCCAAAAATAAACTATAAAAGTATAATAATCTAGAATAAATAAAACTTATAATAGTTTTTCTCTTTTTATTTTCAAAATAATTAAATATTTTTATTTAATTCTTTTACGTTATTGTGAGTTTAAAAAAATTATGTATAAATTTAATTTACATGAGCGCTTATCTGGTATAAATATAAATGATAAAAATGTAAGTATTATTAGGAGTATATGAGATTAGGACAACAAAAAAAGAAGTATATGAGATTCATATTTGTATTTTATTTGAATTTTTATATGATTTAAAGATTAAAATATATATTGTAATGGAATGTTCCATATCTGTATCAATTTAAATTTATACCAAATAATTTTCTCATTTACATTCATGATATGAATAATCATCTAAAAGAATAAATATGATTAAATGACTATATAAAAATTTTATAATGCCAATGTATCGAAATAAATTCTAGTTATCAAACAATTATTCTATTATTCAAAGTTATTTGGATAAATATTATTGTTACATGTTAAGTTAATAAAACAATTTTTTAAAAAAGAAACGAAAGATCATTGTAATTCAGTGGGGGCAAAGGCATTATAATATAGGGGGCAAATATTTTTATTTATACATAATTAAAATTTTTTTCAAAACAACAGCGGGGCAAGTGCAATGTGCGTCCGTCCCTGGGCCTACCCTCAAGTGAAATATACATTTTATTCTTATATGGAACTATTCCTAACTTATTTTTATTTAATTAAATGAAAAATATGTAGAATTTAACATCGAAATAATTTTTTATTTAATATAAAAATAAATAACTTAGTTGAACTTTAATTCGATACAAAAATATACATCTAGCATTACTCTATTATATAAATTATTCTATTATATAAAGAGTAAATGGACAAAAGTACACATCAAAGTTTCTGGAGTGGATAAAGTACACATCAATATTTCGAATTGAAAAATATACACATGAAAGATTTTAAACCATGGACAAAAATACCCAGCCATTAGCTCCGTTTCTATTTAATTTGTGTCTACGTGTCCGTTTTGATGACTTGTTGGCACATTACATTATCCTAGTCATCTATGATTAAAAGAAAAAAAAAATAACAAAACTAATTTAATAATATAAATAACCAAAAAATAGAAGGGGAAAGTGAAAAGTAAATCAAGTTATTCACTTTACCCTTTTGTTCGTGTGAAATAACAATGTCCTAGTAGAGAAGGTTCCATCTCCCTCAACGTTCATGAGCCTTCCATCCATTGAAGGAAGCTTTTTCCGTCGTTAGTCAACGTCACCATCACCATCGCCGTCAATCAACGTTGGTGGTCCCAGCTATTGATCATGTAGTTTGTCGTGGGTGTCAAGTTGTGAGGAGTAATCGACGAAATCTGGGATACACGGTTAAGATTCGAGGTTAGTATGAACTATCCACTTATCTCAATGCGACATTAGTAAAATTTGTTACAAATTGTTGCGTATTTCGATATTTTTTTGTATGTTACACAACTAGGGTTTCAGATTAGGGTTTTTCACCATTAGTTTTTCTTAATTGCTGTTTTAGTGTTTGATTTGGTGATGCTCTGTATTTTCAGAAAATGACTTCGTATATCATACTTGTTTATCACCATATAGATAAGCTTGAAAGGGATTTGAATATGAACTTAGTTTATGCTGGGTTCAGGAAACTTATTTTGATTATGTGAATCCTGTGAAGTTGAATATGATGATAATGAAGGATTTATTCATTGGGTTAGGGTATAATGAATATGATTATATGTATTGGTTAGATGAAGATATGAGTTTGAATGGTGGTGGTCTAAATATGATAACCGGTGACCTTGCTGTGGTAATGATGGGTAATTGGGCTCTTAACCATGAAAGTCTTGTGCATGTTTACTTTGAGCATCCCATAAATAGGACAGTTGAGGTGCACATGTTGGATGATGATAGTAACCGTGTTCAATCCCAACCTACACCTAAAGAAGACACACCTAAGAAAATGAAAAGGGTTAAGACGAGTGCAAAGAGAACTCCAATTCCTAAGAAAAAGGCTTTAAGTAGGAATTCTAGGAAAATAGGTCAAGCCTCACAAAATTTCCTTCACAAACTTAGTGACCTGGGAGATTACAAAGTACATGGGTGAAACTTCATGTCAAATCAACAAAAAGTAAGTCAACAATTAATAATTATTGTGTTTGAATCTGTTATGCATCGATGAATATTTGCAAAATCTGACTTGTTTAATATATGCACATTAGAAATTTAATTTTTAATTTCTAGTGACATGGTCTGATTCCTACAATGCAAGAAGTGATGCTTGGGGTATATCACTATTTTTGCTCTATGCATTTATGGAAGAATTTTACAAAAAATTGGAAGGACAAGCAAATTAAGGGAGCGGTTTGGGAGTGCGCCATGCCAAATCCACTACTGAGCAACAATTCAAAGAGGCTATGGAAAGGGTCAAATGGATAAATGTGCATGCTTGGGAGTATCTCAATAGGCTTGACCCTAAGTCTTGGACAAAGGCTTACTTCAGTGAGTGACCCAAGGTTGACAGTATCACAAACAACAATTGTAAGGCTTTTAATGCCAAGATTGTCAGGTTTAGGGGAAAGCCAATTATCACAATACTAGAAGATGTCCGAAGCTACACCATGAGAATCATGGCTAGAAACAAAAAGAGTTTGATGGGATATGTGGAAGACATTGCCCCAGTACAATTAAGCAGATTGGAAAAAGAGAAGTTTGAGAGCAATAAATGGACTGCACACTGGGCAGCTGATAATGCAGAAGAAGTATATCAGGTTGAGATGACACCAAGTAAAGTGATAGTGAATTTGGGTCAAAGGACTTGAACCTGTAGGTTTTGGCAGCTCACTGGTTTGCCTTGTAGGCATGCTTGTGCTGCATTAGGTCGTAAGGGAGTGAGGCCAGAAACTGTGGTTCATAATTGGCTTTCGATGGGGCATACAACGCAGCATATACAAAATTTATGCAGCCAGTCCCATCTCGAGAGTTTTGGGAGAAAGACCCTGGTCTTCCACTGCTACTCCACATAAGAAGAAGCAAATAGGAAGACCAACTAAGAAGAAGAAGAAGTCTGGTCCTGAGCCAACTCCAAATCCACACAAATTAAAAAGAAAGTATGCACCAATAACATGCAAAACTTGTCACAAGGTAATATCAAAATTTTGTTTAAACCTTCAGATCTTGAAATGTTAATAGCTTTATGATTGAAATTGTAGTACCTTTCTATGATTGAAACTGTTTGCACCTTTAGATCTTGACATAGTGTGTGTTTGTTACGTGGTAGACTGGTCACAATAAGAGAGGTTGTCCTTACAAGAATATAGAAATAGATGCGGCAGCAGCAGCTGCAGCTGAGGTAGAGGCACTTGAGGCACAACATCAAGAGGACTATTGGGAGGAAACCATGGATGCTCTAGCAGAAGAGGAAGTCATTGCAGCTGCAGAAGCTGCAGAGGCAGCAGCTGCAGCATCTCAGGTATACCTAATTTTCTGTTAAACTTATTATGCATAAATGAGTTGGATACAGCTGCTGAATTTTTTGTTCTGTTACTTCAAATAAGCCAAAAAAACATCCCAACAACCATTGAATTTTATGACAACCCCAAGCATAACACCACAGAGCGGCATTGGGCCTAAGGTCTCAAACCCAACTACAAGTGGAGCTAGCCCAAAGCCAAAAAAGCCCATGGCAGGAAGAACACTGGGAATTAAGGTTGGGACCAAGCAACCAAAGTTCAATATGAAATCTCATGGTGGTGCAAGTGGTTCTAGGAAATCAGTTCCAAAGACAAACTAAATGGGAACAAGAGCAAGAAATACAAGGCTATTCTATTATTTTTTGGTTTAGTTTGTTATTTTGTGCTAGATGGTGATGGGAATGTGACTAAAGACCCACTTAAGAAACATACGATGTTTCTGTTAAGCTTTAGTTTGAACTTTTGAGATTGGTTTATCTCTATTTTGGTTTATGTTTAGAACTTCTCAACTGTTTAGTTGGAACTTAAATATGCTCAGATTTATGTGCACTGTGGTATCTTGTTTGATTGACATTATGAATTATAAATTGTTACTCATGTCAAGTTAAGCTTTATCATTTATGAGTTATAGTGTTTAGTTCAATTGAGTCAGGTTGTCTGCTTTGATTATTTTGGTCAATTGGAATGTGAATTTAACAATAGAGATGAATTCCATCTAAAATCATGAAGTTGAGCTATTTTGACTTATATTTTAACTAACATACTTAATTAATGAAATTTGACAAAAGAGTGATAGGAATTGATATAGATATTGCATTACAATTGTATAATTTATAAAGCTAAATTACATCTTTTGCATTTCACAACTTCTGAAATCTAGACATAAAACACAAACAAATCCAATGCTCTACTTACTCAAATTGTACAAATTAATCTCACACATTATCCCTAACCCAACAAACAAGCCAGATACTAACTTTTTCAAAGCACTAATTTCACACTTCATTCTAGAATTGTATTGAACAAGAATACATAATTTGCATCTTTTTCAAGCCCCCGTCACTAACTTTGGCAGAGTCTTCCCATGAAAATTTGTGCTGCGACATCTTCTTCTCCTCAGGGACCCTCTCCATCTCATCCTCATGGACTTCATCAACCCAAACGAAGTACCCACATCTCAGCTTAGATAACTAGTTCAAAATGGGGGAAATGAGACAAACACAACAACCTCCATTATTCAAATATGTGAATATAGAAGGAGCATAGCATAAAGAAAAAAATTATTACCTTATAATGGGGACAACGTAGGAACCATCTAGTAGGGTTTTCTACCGTGCGAGACTTCAGTGGAACCGCTTTCATCCCATGGTAGCATCTACCACCATTGTAGGGGTTGTTTTTTCAAAGTTCTTCTAGACACCCACCCATAAGAGGAAGCGCCGGGATCCGAAGCATGGCTCACTATTGATGGGGGATTCATCTTACTTTCAAAACTTGAAGAGGCTTCACCACCCATAGAACTAGGTTTCACTGCAACGGACGAAGGGGATATAACAAATTAGGGTTCGCATAAAAGGGGGTTGTGAGTTTTATAATTTTGTTTTTAATTTTCCTTTTGTTTACATTTAGTAATTTCCACCTCAGAAAACCCATATTGATATCCCAGAGTGCCATGTAATCATCAAAATGGACATGTGGACACAAATTTAAATGGAAACGGAGCTCCGCTAACGGCTGGGTACTTTTGTCCATGATTTAAAATCTTTCATGTGTACATTCTTCAATTCGAAACATTGATGTGTACTTTTGTCCACCACAGAAACTTTGATGCGTACTTTTGTCCATTTACTCTTATATAAATTTGACGAAGTTATTAGTGGTTGACCTTTTGTATATTTTGGGATTCAAGGGAAGAAAAGCATACGGCTTGACAGATTTTTTTTTTAAATAAATATAATAAATATGGTATTTATCCAATTGAACACGGAACCAGCAATTTACTGATTTGGGCTTTGTTACGTAACACGGGCCACTTAGGTGGGTTTTGATGTTTTGTGCATAATATGGGCTATGGTGGTGGTGACCCGTGTTAGGGATACGTTTTTTGGGCGGTAGTGTAACACGGGGTTGGGCCGCCCGTGTTGCGCAAAAGGGGGCTTGCTAGCCCGTGTTACCATTTTTGGGCTTCCTAGCCCGTGTTGCCAACTTTGTGCAGCGTAGCCCATGTTGCCAACTAGCTCCAGGGTAGCCCGTGTTGCCAACTTCTCCTATTTAAGGTGCGTGAAATCCCCAGCTCGGTGCTCACCAACCTTCTTTCTTCTTTCTCTCACTCTCAATCTCTTTCTTTGTTTCCCTTAGTTGCTAGTGGGGGTGATAATGTCTGCGGGAGGAAGTGGTAGGGGAAGAAGAGTGGCACGCGAGGGGGCCCAACAAAATGAGCCAGATGCGGAGGAACAAGAAGGGCTGCAACGGCTGAACCGTTCATGGCACATTGCAAGAGTACTGCACACCGAGGTATGTGTGTTTAAATTAGTACGGTCTTGGTTATGTAATATACTATTTTGTGATGTCTTTTCTGTGATATTAGTTTGGTTTTTTTTTTCAAGTTAGAACGGTCTTGGTTATATAATATACTACTTAATATACTACTTAGTGATGCCCTTTTTGTGATATTAGTTTTTTTTTAAGTTAGTACGGTCTTGGTTATGTAATATACTATTTAGTGATGTCTTTTATGAGATATCATTTTGTATTGTTTTTTTTTAAGTTAGTACGCTCTTGGTTATGTAACATACTATTTAGTGATGCGTTTTTGTGATATTAGTTTGTGATTTATTTCTAATAGATAGGTCAAATGCGTAGAGAGATATGTAAAATTCTAATTTGTTGACAAATAATGCATTAGCCAGTAATTAGTAATTTAGCAACATGAATAGTATGTTAGTGACAAATGTGATTAGCACATAAAATAGTAATTGATAAAATGGTGTATTATTTAGAAGCTGAAATGTGTTACTAATCCTAGTGAAACATGAATCAGTCCAATTGAAAATTAGTAGACCATCCTCTGTAATATTTTGGGTTTTTTTTTTAAAAAAAAATATAATAAACATGGAATTTTTTTTAATACTTTTGATTTATTGATTAGCATTTAATATTGGATGGTTTAATAGTTTACAAATTATGATGGCCATGTTATGTTTTTCCTATTTTTTACTAATAGTAATAGTAACATAAGTTATTAATATTCATGTTGTCTATTTCACTGAACCAAGAAACGGTTTTGTATATGCAGAGGGAGCGTGTGCTATTGCCGCGGCGATGCACCTTCATGATGCCCCCACCTGCGGCCTTGCTCCAATATATCAGGCAGGCTGGGTTTGAGCATGCAGTGCAACTGAGGGACTTTTGCTTTGACGCTGCCCTCATCTCCGCGTTCGTCGAGCGCTGGAGACCCGAGACCCATATGTTTCACCTACCGTGGGGCGAGTGCACCATCACCTTCCAGGATGTGGCATATCATTTGGGTCTGCGCACGAACAGTACGTCGGTGGGGGGTGTCTGCGAGATTTCGGCAGACATTATGAGAGTGAGCCGTGGGACACGGTGGAGGAGTATCTCGGGGCACGACCACCCCCGGTTCACGATGACAGGAGGGTTGTATTTGCCATCTGCATGAGGTGGTTGCGGGAGAGGCTTCAGCAGATGCCGGATGATGTCGATGATCTCAACTTGAGACAGTATGCTCGGTGCTACATCTGCTATTCATCGGAGGTTACCTATTGCCTAATACGTCCAGTAATCTGGTGCACATTCGATGGGTTCCGTTGCTAAGGGATTTTGATGAGTGTGTGGCGTTGTCGTGGGGAAGTGCCGTGCTTGCATGGACGTATAGATCATTGTGTGATGTTGCGAGGAGGGGGAGGACCAATGTAGCTGGTTGCATTCCGCTGCTCATTTCCTGGATATACCACAAATTTCCCCGTTTCTGTCCTCGCACGGTGGGTCTAACTGCGTGGCCTCTAGCTAGCAGGTTCCTTGTATTTACAATTTTAGGTTTTACCATAGCAACTCGGACGTTATAAATTTTTATGCGATGTTTGTAGGCTTATCGGTTATCAGCAGCCGGAAAGAGACAGGCAAGAAGGCAGGCTCTTGAGGTGGCGATAGGCGTTGGACAGATCAGACATTGGGCGGGTAAGCATGAACAGTGTTTATTTGATTCGTTAATGGTGATAACTTACTTGCTGATGTAATCTACTTTTTTTTTGTTTGTGCAGTTTAGGTGGACCCCGTACGACACGCATGAGTTACAGGCCATTGTTCCTGATTGGATCCGTTCTCACCTGGAGATATATACATGGAGGTCTGCGGTGTCTGTTGTGTGCTTCAACATGGTGCACATGCATCACGTTGATCTTGTGCTCAGGCAGTACGGAGGGGGGTAGCCCGTACCTAGGGCCCCTGTGGATCTCACTAGGCTGATGACATCAACAGGCAGGGGTGAGGATTGATGGTGGCCGGATACGCTGAGACCCTGGTACGATGGTTGGCAAGGTCGGGGCACTTGGGAGGTGCTTGTTTCTACACATCCATGCAGGGATTTCCGCGGGACTCAAGACTATTTCATGTGGTATGTGGCTGTAGTCGGACTCGGGAGGTTTTTGTCGCAGACACATCGACTTGATGACCCACGCTGGATGTTTGCTCCCCCAGATTTACCA
>JASCZI010242315.1:586-30048 GCA_036250425.1 Stylosanthes scabra | reverse complement strand
TATTATATATATATATATATATATATATATATATATATATATATATATATGACTCACTATATAATAATAATAATAATAATAATAATAATAATAATAATAATAAGTTAAACTAGTATATCTGATATGAGGTGTTGCAATTGTGTTCGAGCAAGAAATTTCTTTCAATAAATTATTTAGAGCAGTATCGTATAATCACTTTTGGTAAAATAAGTGATAGTGTCATAATTAACTGTACACTTATATCATTTTGGTACGAACCAGAAAAATATTTTTAATACGAACCAGAAATTATATCTTTTTTATTTCTTGTCATAATTCCGCTCGTTTAAATAATTCTTCTCTTGTTGGTCGATGATTATTTATTGATTCTATTATTGATTTAGCACAGTGGATAGTTTAGATTCTTTAATTTTTTTGCAATTTATCATGTTTATTTTCCATGCATGCTAAACGATCGATATTTTGTTTTCCATAGTTATAGAGTAGTTATCTTGCTTCTTGATCGTGGGTTAGGTTGTGGATGATCTAGAGTCATTAATTCCTATTATTGGATGGTGTAGAGTTGATGATTAATTTGATTTCTATTGACGCTGAACTTTTCCTAGTGATGAGTAAGCCTTGACTCAGTAAACTTGATGGGTTATTCTTATTCCCAATGACTTAGGTCTTTCACATTAGTAAATAGTAAATAGATTAGGACTTATAGATTGTGATTAATTCCTCTCACTTGACTAACCTCATCTAGTAGAGGTTAACTTAGTAGGATTAATTCTATATGACTACTATTCATAATTGGAGTTGGTGACATTGATAGAGACATATGATTCCTCAATTTAAACTAAGAACATTCATTTTTTGCATTACAAGTTATCTCTTTGTTGCTTTAGTTGTTAGCCATTACACTCTTCAATCCCATTACTCCTTGATCAATCACAAAACCGCTTTCAAAATACAATACTCTCGATATTTTTTTATTTCATTCTGGTGACATTTTTTCTAAATTTTGACCAACTCCTCGATTAGTATGGTTTGGCTCTCGACAGAAACTTGTTTTTGAACTTTCCTGTCCGGTCCTGGGAGCCCGTGAGTGGGTTACTATCTATTGTGGATGTTCATTGATATCTCGTTTTGAGCTTGAATTTATGTTTTACACTCAGTCATGCTTCTAAACTCAAAATATTATTTATATATATTTAGATCAAATTTTTCTAGTGTTGAAATAACGTCGTATCTACTCTGGTGCAACAACTCAATGCGCTGTGCTACATAAGAATGTTACAAAACTCAATTACTCTCTTATTGTAACATCAGTTACTTCTTTCCAAAATTCAAAATCAATAATATTAATTAAAGGAAAATAATAATTTTCTTATCCAATTACCCAATTGTTTGTTGGGTGATGGATATAGTTATGAGTAAAATAATGAGTTGGATATAATAAAGAATTTACCTAAAATTGCTAGCATCCGCCATTTGACAAATAGTGCAGCCAAATAAGCTAGCATTATTCCAGTTGTGATTGTAAGCTAAAACAATAATAAAATAACTTAACACATTAGTTAATATGTATAGAGAATGGAGAAGATTAATAACACATGTAAAGCTTTTAAGCAATAAGACTAACTTGGTTCACTGATCCAAGGCTACCTCTCATTGTTCGAGGTGATATCTCAGCTATGTAAATTGGCACCTATAAATAAATAATATCAAGGAAGATATTAATTATGTTATTGAATAACAACATCACCACACTAAAATGTATTGAACATAAATTTTATTTCTCAAACATAAAAGTTTACAACAATTCTAAAAAGGTCAAAATGATCTTGATTTTCCTATATTATTATCTAGATTGTTTTATGCATATATTGGGGTTTTCAGGAAAAAGGAAAATTGAAATATTTTATAAATATGTATAAAAACTAATTTTTATTCATCCAATTAGATGTTTGATATTAATTATAGTGTAGATTGTTAATATCAAAATTTCAAAAATAGTGATAAGAAATGAAAATAAGTCAAAAAGACTCTCCTTATGAACTTGGAAGGTGTATTAACATTATGTTTTAGTATTGAGAAGGGCTGGAAACCTAAAGAAAGAAAACACTATAAGGCAGAAATTAAACATGATAAAATTATGATGACAAAAAAAAAAAGAAGAAGATAAAATTGTCCCTCTACAATCACCAAACATAATAAAATATTCCTTAGCTCGTTAAGAGGAGTGTAAATGAAATGGAATCTTATTGCATTCTTCAAGATTTCCTTGGTCGACTTGTCAACTCTTCTATTTCCTTCTATATAGGTATGTTTAAAAATGATCTATCATCATTACTTCTATAGTAGTCCAATTATTTTTTATTTGAGCATTTGGATTATTTATTAACTTGTCCTTATAAGAATTCGTTTCAATAATAACCCTCCTAATTCCAATCTTCCAAATTGTCCAAAGGCATTTGAAAATCTCTTATAATACTACTTGAAAAATCGTGCAAGTCCCTTAATATTCATCATAAAATATTTCTGGGACGTTCCTTATGAATTAAGCTTCGCCCAATTCTATGAAGAAAGTCTATAACATGTAGAATAAAGTAGAACTTTCGTAGCTACTCTCTTGTGCTGAGCATACTTTTCTTGTGGAATGCTTCTCTAAAATAGGTTGTCTATTGTAAGATGATTTATGGATTAGAAAAGGTCTTCGATAATAGGGGAGAGGGAGAAAACATTATTGTTTCTCCATCGTTTTTGGGTGTTGACACCCATTTCAAATGTGAGCGTAACCAAATATCAAAGAGAACTCTAAAGAAATTTTCAATTTGCGATGGATAGATCAAATAGGTCCATATTTTGGAGGCAGCCAAAATAATCTCTTAGAACTTGAAGTTGTCTCTAGGGTGTCATTAACACTTACTACAATTTGGGCTATCCTTAAATAATTGTTTTTTTAACTTAGAGTCATTAGTTTGTCATATGTAAGACCCTATCTTTTCACCACTTATTTCATATTTGTGTTTTCATATTCTTTTGATTTCTGTTGTGTGGATTTAGTTTTATGACTATTTAAGGATGTGATTTCCCACTTGAACTTGAATTTATGATGAAAGAATTATGTTTTGAGGAATTTCTATCTGTTTAGTTTACGTGCGGGTAATCGTGTAATTCACTTCATATAAGATTAGATACTAGATGTTTACGATTAGGTACTTGTGGCGGATCTTCTTTAGTGACGGTTTGTTTACAATATCGATAACGGTTAGGTTATATAATTAGAAGCGCTCTAAAAATATTTCGTATAGAATATAAAGTGACTATTTCATACTCTTCTCTTGGTGTTGAAAAGTCGAAATTGCCAAGCAAAAAGTGGTTTCCCACTCCCCCAAGTAGCCATCGGCCACCCCTCCCTTTAACCCCAATCCATCATAAATTTTAAGACACAAAACCCTAATTACATCCTCTATATATACTAACTTAAGACTCATAAACTTGGTTACACAATTTTTCATTCTTCTCTTCATCACCGCGGCCTCTCTCCCCTTTCTTAGCTTCACCAATATGAAATTACACTAAGTTATTTCCATAGCTCTCAAACTCTTCAAGGTAAAAATAATTAGGTCAACCAAGGACCCTTGTTGTCGCCGTGCACACCACCACCGCCGTCGTGAGGTCCTCCACGGACTCACCACCACCGAAGCTACCATCTCTTCCTTGTCAACTTAGTTTTCTTCTTCTCTTCACCATCACTGTGGACATCCCCATCATCATCAACGAGTTCTTCTTATCCTCCTTATCTTCGAGTTCTTCAAAGGTGAGGTGCAAGAATAAAGTTGGTTTTCAACCGAACTTCTCTAAGATTCAAGAATCTCATTTTAGTTTATTTTCATGTTTTTAGTTGTTCCTGCTTGGAGATTTCAAGTAACCTTGAGAGTTCTTTCAAGATCAAGTTTCAAGAGGTAATATTCATATTCTCTTCTTCTAGTCACGGCCAAAACCCATGCTCCTTGCATGTTGTTAATCTTTGTTTTCGAAACGCTTAATAGAAGATCTGGAGTCTTCAAGGCAAAGGCTTAAGGATCTCGAGGATTTAGAGCAGATTCTCTAAGTTCAAGTTTGTTTCAAAGGTTATCTTCACGAGATAAGGAGGTTAGGCTTGTCTAGAGTATCTTGTATGTTTTAATGATCACTAAATATGCTTGCATGTGTGATTTGTGAGAAAGCTAGAGTTTCTATGCTTGCATGCTTGATTGATTTGATGAGTAAAACATAGATATTTATGCTTGCATGTGTGATTTTATTGAATAAAGTTGGGAATTTATGAAAGAAACATGAGAATGGTAAATTTTCGTGAAGCGACCAAAAAGGGAAAAGCACTTGGGAAAATATCTTAAGGTTGATAAGTTAATAAAATACTAAGATATCATAAAATATAGAAGAGTGAAGAAAATGGTTTTTGAAAGTTTTCAAGCTTATTAAAATGTTAAACGGTTTTACTAGAATAAAAGATAAATGTTTTAGAAAATTTTATAATGATTTAAGTAGTTTAAATTATGTGTTCTTGTGATGATTTATTGATAAGAACTAAGTATAAAAATCAAGAACACACTTGTTTTATTTTGGCCGAAACCTATGTCCCTTAAATATGTTAAGTTTGATTAAAAAGTATTGTTTGATACTTCAAAAGCAAATGGTAAAATATTTTAAGTGTTTATGGTAAATCTTGTATGGTAAAGTGGAGACGTTTTAGTAAAGGTAAATCTTTTAGAGAAACCGTATCTTGTTTTAAAAAGTGGTGAAAATGTAGTTTTAGAAGCTTAACTATGGTAATTTCTTAAATAAGTGATAAAAGTGTAAGTTTTATAATGAAGAGATAATTAATTAAAGAGAAGGGCAAAACCGTAACTTCACCATCGAAAGGGATGAACAAACCAAAATAATGTGTAGTAACCATAGGATATCAAGTGAAAACAAGTTATAAGAATTAAAAAACTATACAGAAAAGCCAAAATAAGTCTTAAGACATTTAAGGGTAATTTGGTAAGTTCACTAAAAGACTAAGAACTTAAAGATTTACCGAACTTGATGCTAATAGAAGTTTTTAAGGATATTGTAACCATAAATACCCAAGACTCGAACTTAAGATGGAAAACAAAGACTAAAAACCTATCCACTAATTATTAGATGAACCGGAGGGTAAAATGGTAATTTTACGCCAAGGAGTGAAAATGGTTTATTTTACAAGACCTTAAGAAAACCCAAAATAAAACTAAGTTTCAAGTGATAAGAACATTTAATGGTGAATATAAAATCCTTAGAACAAGGACAATAGGTCACAAACTAAAAGACATTATAACTGAGAGGAAAAGACCTTAGTAACAATTAGAATACAATATCTAAAAGACTTTAAAAATCTAGGGTAAAATAGTAATCCCATATATTAATAAATGAAATTAAATCTAAAACTTAGGACATAGTACACATAAGAAGACTATACTAAGATAACTTTCCATAATGCAAGGATGAGAGTACATTAATCATAAAGCCCCAAGTTGCGAGGAAAACCCTAAGAGCGATGGTTGAGACTGATTTAATTCGTGGAACGGGTATGGGATAGGACCAGTTGGATCGGGTTCCTCCCTTGAAGGTGGATTGGTTTGATTAGACCGGACACGATGGTTGAATCGGGTTCGGGCTAGTTAAACCTGTTGGTTCAACCAAAAGTCACTAATGGTCCGGTTAGGCCGGTCATGGATGTTTACTTGGTCAACGGTCAAGAGGATCGGAATGGTCAAGAGGACCAAGACTAACGGAATGGTGAGAAATGTGAGAATGTTATGGGATTTGCTCGTATTGTTTGAACATTTGGGGTCACTCCCCTTATCTTGAGGAACATTGTTTCTACTGTAGGAGATGACATCTCGAGAAAACTTTCATGGCTTGAACAAGGGGTAGTTCCGGCCCACTTGTATCAACGTCGACATACTTATTTCATGTTTCCCATGATCAGTAAGAAGCCAGATTCGGACTCGTTTCGAGTAACGTTGGGTTGCGAGTAGTTAATCGACGCGTGAGCCCATGGCTTGCTTAGGACAAGACATGCATCATACATTCTTTGCACATTTGCTGCAATTGTGTTTGTGCTTTTGCTTATGTTTGCCTAGTTACTTCGTAGGACTGGCTTGATTGATAGTATATTGCTGCTATTATCTGTTATTATGTTAATCTGTTATCCGAACTGTTATACCTACATGACGTAAGCCCTAGGATAGAGTAGTTGCCCGCTTAGGCTTGACTAGGAATAATAGGTTCTTACCCCCATTTTCTTTCACCCATTTGCGTATATGGGAAGCGGATTCGTCTTCTACGAGTACGAGTACAAATCTCACAAGGAGTATGATGACGTTGATGTTGAGGCAACCTTGGAGTTGAGAACGATCAAGATACGTAGATACCACTTCAAAGACAAAAAGTTCACCTACTCAGTTCACAGTGGTAGGTTTGACCTCGACTTCCCTTACGAGTTTCCTATTGCCATGCTCGGAGGAGGGGGAACCTTCGGTGCGTTTCGCCCTATGCCATCGGCTGCTACCACACCACCGCATGTGCCTCATGCGGAACCTACTCTGACGTTCGGACCATTTACACTGACCTACCTACCATGTCAATGTCACAATACTCATATCTCGGTGAATTCTTCTCCCACATTTAGTTTCATTCCACCATCAAAAGGTTGTAAGTGTGAAGGTGACGAAGAAATGAAGGATAGTGAGAAGAAAGAAGAATCGTAGGTCGAGAAAGACCACGAAAAAGATCCCAAAGAAGAGTAAGAGAAATCAAAGGAGATTGGTGGTTCTCAACAAATGGATTATAAGTGCTGAATCGTATTTTCTTCAGTTCATAATGGGCGAGGAACAACATGTGTATTCTTCTTCTGGTAGTTGTCCAACGATTGGTTCCCAAGGCTTTGACTCGACATTTGGGTATACCTCTAGTGGCCTCAGCCTATAGAGTGGCAACCTGTCCGGAGTTTGGCTATCTTCTTCTGCCCCGAGTCAATAGTAAGCCTCCCCAGTTGTTAGAACAACACGAGGCCTAGGAATTGTCGATGTAGTCTATGGCCTAGATTAAGAAGATCGTTGCGCAGTCAGGTTGTGGGATTAAGTTAGGTCTTAGTACTATGAGTTGTAATATCCTATTATTATATCCATATAATTGTAATAGTTAAGTGCTTTGTTGATACTTCTGTGTTCTACAACGATTGTTATATGACTCTATGATGATTAGTTATGATGTTTTACCTTGAATTGTTAATTTATTTATTCGTCCCATTAATTGCTTGTTATCATCTTCATGTTGTATAATCGAATTGCGATGGATGCTTATCACGACGACAATAGGATCTTGACATGCTTATATTTATATGATATTATCTGTGAGTCTAACTTGTTTAGGGCTGACTGAACATGACTATCTGATCGTAGGCAGTGTCGCGACATATCAAAAATTGGGTCGATACATCATACATTGCCATCCATGTAAAGCTTTTCAGCCTCTATAGTCCTTGCCACTTCTAAACAATATTTTCAAGTCTAATCTTGGAAAATAAATATCCAAGGAAGAGAAAGAATTAGCAATAGAGAAATTATCGCTTGAGATAGATTCCACAACATCTTATCTTCTCCTAACTGTTGCATAGGGTGACATATAGCAAGATTTTTTTAAATTATTTCTTCTGAAAGGCATTCCTTTGGCAAAGAATCGTTCCACTCTCCATCTTATCTTGTTAGCTTGCTAATCCTTTGTCTCATTTCTAGTTTGTAAATATGGACCCAGTTCACTATATGGACTTTCATGCTATCTTTATTTTCAAACCAAATAAAAATTGTTTACAACTTTTATATCTCATAGCATATTCCTTAACTTTTAGAATTAAGGTGTGCATGAATCAAAATTAAAGGACGAGCTGATCACGAATTGAGCTAGAGTGGCTCTCCCAATAAAGGATAGGAGTTGGCTTTCCAACCATGAAGTTTGCGTTTTACTACTTTATTAATTGTTCCCTTAAAGTTATTTTTTTTATGTTATAAGTTATTGAACCAATAAAGCTAAGACTTCTAAGGTTTAAAAGTTTAACTGAAGTTGAACCGGATATAATAAAAATTTTTGCATGTTATCACTTTAAACCAGTTAACCTAAAAATGGGTGATTTGAACGATTTACTACTACTTCTTTTTACTAATATATTCAATTTTTTTTTTATATTTTCTCTGCCAACTAATTTTTACGTTGAAACAAGCCTATTAATTGATTTAATTAGATAATTTTCGATTAAATGGTGAAACCAGCTTATTTAGTCCCATTCTCAAAATCATAATTTCCTGTCTTGAACCATTTAGATTTTTTTTATATTCAAATAAATGAACTACTAGAAAGTGAGATTACCACATAAGATATTATTCCAACGCCAAACCCTGTCAACACTCTTCCAGTGAATAGAAGAGATGAGTCCTACAATGGAATAATAACATAAATGTTAAACATTAGATGTTTAAGAAAAAAGAAATCATAGTAGTATTCATGACAACAAACTAGATATAAGTACTTACATTGGCTACTGAAATGGTGAGCCATCCAATTATATTTGGGATTGCTGTAACTATTAGAGCCTGCAGCTTAAAATGCTCCCACAAATAAATGTACAATTAAAATTAAAAAACACTATGAATAATTAAAAATTAAAGCTAAATAATTAGAAAGTTATATTATTTGTTAGTAATATTCTTTTAGATGTTGTGTTTGTTGTTTCGAGTAAAACTTTTCTATATTTTCTAGTAACATTTACAAAACGTTGCGGTAAAGGAAATTAAAGATGTAAGGTTAAAAACATACAGGGTGACCTGCTAATTATTTACACTGAAGTATAAGTCAAAAAATTATTTTATTAATTAGTCAATGGTTTCTCAAATGGTGGATTCTGTTTCTTTACTTAGTTTTATTGGCCTTCTTAGTATCACAAGACTTTTAGAGACTAATTTGTGTTCAAAATAGTTTTTATGAACTAACTATCAACATAATAGCATATCCACTATTGATAACCCCTCCTTTTGGGAAATAATGCTTGGCTTGTTAAGCTATGGAAAAAGAGAACTGATTGGAGTTATGTCAAGAATGGACTTTCATGGCGTGACGCAGTGTTAGGACATGGGATGGGAGAACCAAATAATAGCAATGTAGGGTGGTAGGTACAGAATCATCGAAGAGGGTGGAGAGAACCCCATAGACTAAGCATGATAGTTAAAACCCCATGGGTGGATAGTTGGAAATGGATGCAGTAGAACTCTCATACGGTTTTCGTGGATAACTTACTGGATCACATCATGAAGAAAGAACTCTTTTATGAATTCGGATGCCATGGTAAAGTTATCGATGTGTGCATATCCAGAAAGGAAAAGAAGATGGTTAAATCCCCATTTGCCTTTGTAAGTTGGAGGAGAAGCATAGGGTGGAGTGGTCAATCGATAGGATGAATGGAATGAGGTGGGGTGGCAGGACCATAGTGGTTAGTAAGCGTGGTTTAGAAGGGGAGTTCAAAATAAATGACACATGTTTGGGAGGGAATTTTCTTCATTTTAGAGATAAGGGGCAGAATGATAATCTTGTCATGTTCAAAGATCAGAATACTAGAAGAATTACACTATGTTGGTTTTGGACATCAAGAAGACCAAGGATTCGTCTCAAGAGAAAATGCATTGACTTGGAGCACAAGAAACATGGCTTTTATGAAGTCACTTGGACTCCAAGCAATCACAAGAATTTTATTAAATCTAGACCACATCTTAAAAAGTTGGTTGGATTTAGTTCAGATTCAGAAATTACTTGAAGATTAAGTAATCAAGTGGAAGAAGCTTTATTGTTAGAGTATTTTAGGAAAGTTTATATTTAAATTTAAATTTAAATTTTTTATTAGTGTCTTAGGAATTTAAATCAAATCTGATCTAATAATTTAAGATCAAATATGACTTAAATTAGTTATCTTATCTCATCTTAGGAGTTAAGATTTGATTTAGCATAATAAGATCAAATCTTATCTAAATTAGTTAGGTTTTAATTAGGTGTCATATCTTTAGTTTAAATTCAAATTTTAAGATCTTATCTTAACAAGATTTGACTCAAATTAAATATGGGCTATTAGGAGGCTATTTAAACACTTTGTAAGTCATTTTATGAGGCATTAAATATTTTATTTTCTATTGCTCACGCAGCACGAATTTAAGTGTGTATTCAAGTGAGGTGAGTGATTTGCTTTGCTTTGCTTGTTGCATAAAAAAATTGAAGGATCTAACCTAAGGTAATTCTTAGTGTTATTTCTTTCAGTTTTATCTCTCTAATCTAAGTTATTAAGAACATGTTTTTTAGAGGTCTAATAGAAAAATCCACTATCCTTTATCTATCTTTCTATTGTTTCTGATATGTGTCTATAAATTTATCCTTTTTTATTATCAATAAAGACCAAACGGAGGAGGCTAATAAGGATAATGATGAGATGAAGAATGCTGGGAAGAAGGAAGAAAATAGGACAGTAGAGGTGGAGCCATCAAAATTAATCAAAGATTTTGGAAAGAAGCATAGTGGCAGAAAGCTTCCGACCAGTTATGTTTGGGAGTTTCGTGCAAGATTTTAAGGGACTGGAGTAGGATTATGATAGGATAGAATGTAGAGACTTTGTGCAAGGAAGTGCATTTTATTCTTTGGTTTGATAAAATGCAAGGTTAAGGTATTTTCGGTTCAGTTTATGCCAGAGGTTTTTTTATAAGGTGAGACTGTATTGGGGTACAAATAGAGCTTATCTAGACGTGTATGGATAGAACTATTGGGATTAGTGATTCACACGTGGTGGGAGGAAACTTTTGACAGGATAACAAAGGCTTTGGATGAAAAATTGATAATGTTGCATGATCTAACAGAGGAGTGTGCATCCTTTAATGTGGCAAAAATCCTCGTTGATATTTTCCAGTGTCAACCTATCCAAGAATAGATATCAGTAAAATGTGAAGGGGTTAAGTTTGAAGTATATGTGAAGGAGTTTTGGGCAAAGAGAAATGTGGAGCAAATGTGGTAGGCAAGGCTGAACAATATAAGACCAGGTATGGGCCAATACATACTGAGGCCCAAATATAAATAATGACAACATTATGAATGGATTGGCCTTAGATTAGTTGTTTGATGAGATCGAAGATAAAGAGAATACGGTCTTGTTGAACTCGTTTCGCTTTCCCCAGGTTTGGGCCTTGTAGTGAGGAGGTTCATGTGCACAAAGACATTATGAAGAGAAATTATTAGTTGCTCCGGAAGCAACTTATCCTTCTTGCTCTCTTCACTTGAATCATGCCAAGTGGACTGTATTTAATTAATTTAAAATTTAAAATTAATAGTAATAAATATAGAGTATTAATTACAGTATTTTTTCTCCAATTCTTATTCTCTCTTTTCTACTTCACTTTTTTTAATTTCTTATTCGACTTCTAATTATGTTATCTTGTTTATAAAAAGTAAATTAATTTAATTTCAAGTTCTTAGCAATACAATTTATCAAATTTGTCTTCATATTTTCTTGAAAATTTAATAAAGTGTTATATTTTATATTTCAATAATTTAGTTATTGTTTTTAATTATTTTTAAATTACTTATTTATTTTCAAAAAAATTAAAAACAAGAACTAAACTATTAAAATATAAATTTTTAAATTCTCTTTATATAATTTTTTTGTATTTTTCATTAATAATCGCAAACAAATATAAAAGCACAAGTTATCTTCATTATTTTTTCTTTTTTATTTTAAAAAAAATATGTTTTCATTTTAAATTTAGTTTTTATACATGTTAAATATAAAAGAAATATACATGTATTTAATTATATATTGCTGTGTTAACAAGAAACTAACTTTAAATCTACTACTTAAAAAATTATTTAAATGTATGAATTTCATTAGATGATTATTTCTTTTTATTAACACTATATATTCAAGTCTTTTACTTATTAAATTTCATCCAAATTAAATAATATAAATATAACACAAAATTATTAAAATACCACACAAAAAATATTTATACATGGCATAAAATTAAGTACGATTTTAAAAAATTAGTTATGAATAACACAGAAAAACTGAACCCAATACAAAAATAAAAATATTTGGATTAATTTGGATACTAAAATAACCCTTACCACAAATAGAAGTATAAAAGTAACTGTCATTGTATTCATCACTTTCACCTAAAATGTGACTAACAATACAGATTTGAGAACGAAGATAACTTTCAATGCAATTATGAATGTCATTTTTCCAACTAGATTTAGTATCATACGAGCTATTCTAAAAAAGTCGAGGCATTTCGAATTTTTGTTGACACGGACAAAGTCAAGGAATTCGTTCGATAAATTTCTACTTCTCTATCTATTTCTGAGATGTTTGGATTTTTCAAAACTCCATGGACATACAGAAGACTCGAAGTGCCATGCTATTATTACTTAATATTTATCTGGCGAAGGCATAGTCTTTTTTTTTTTTTAATAAAAAAGACTCATTGGCGCCAATTATCCCTTTCACGCGCATGTTACGGCAAGGTACTGTAGAAGAAAAAACCGCAATAGTATTGTATATATTTATAGTAGTAGTAAAAAGTATTTGGATGAACTTGTGGATGAAAAATATGTATAATACAATAAATATGTACAATACTACTACTATAAAAAATATTTGGATGAACTTGAATACTAAAATAATTTTTCAAAAATGTTTCCTATCTTTTATATGCAACAAAACAAAATTTTGTAAAATTATAGTAATAGTATTGTACATATTTATTTCCAATAAAAAATATATTTTTTTAAAAACAATAAATAAATTTGTGGATGAAAAATATGACATTTTATGTATTTTTTTTTATTTCAATTTTTCCTTATGTTCTTTATTCATAAGAAAAAACACTAAACAACGAAAGCACAATTAAAAAAATAAAATAAAAATAATTATAAAAAGAAATAGAAAAAATTGTTGATGAAAAAAAAAAACTTATGTGTTTCTTCTATTTTTTATTCTTATAAAAAACAATAAAATTTTAGGAGTGTAAAAAAGAAATGAAGAGTTGGAGAGAAAAAAATATTGAAAAGAGAGAATACATTAATATAATTAATGCAGTAATTAATATTGTAATTTTTATTATTATTAATTTTAAAATTTAAATCAACTAAATGCTAATTTATCCACATGACATAATTTAATTGGAGAGAATAAGAAGTATGTGTTACTACTCGTGCAATTAATAATTTCTCCATTATGAATGAGTCATACATTTGGAAAATGGGCCTGATCAGGGTAGGGTTCAAAAGGTGAACTACACCTATGATGATCAAGTTCTTTGATAAGTGATATATCAGGAAGGTGATATAAAGGAGGTAGAGAAAAAAAAATGTGAGGAAAGAAGAATTGTGTTTAAGAACGAGAGTGATGATACACTGCTGAAAAGTTTAATAGATTGTGATGAAGCAAAAAAAGAATTCAGAGTGTGGGTGTGGTTTCCAGAAGCAGATGATGTTCCTATATCCTCCTGGGTTTGGGCCTTGCACAAGCTCTAATCGTGTGCACAACGCCATCTGTGGGGAAGTGAGAATTGTCGAGAAATGTGGTGAAGCAAATAGTGGAGAGGGAGAAGGAAATACCTAACGAGGAGGGAACACAAGTTGATGAGCATGGGAATGAATTAAGTGAGGCTATCAAGACTAAGGAAGTTTGTGAAAGAGGTGGGATTTTCATAAAAAATTCCGAGGAAGATGTAATCTTGGCGATACTGGTGGGAGGGAAACCTTGAAGCGGTCAAAACAAGAACCCGATCGAAGAAGCTGAAACAAGGAAAGAAGGTGCTGAACTTGAAAGGGAGGAGTCTGTCCACAAGAGTATTAAGGTTATGTTCTAAATCCAAATTTAAATGAAGCAAATTATTTGGAATGATAGGGGGTGGATGGGTGTGGTAAGGTGAAAATGATTAAAACTATAAAGAAAAAGAACAATGCGGATTTTTTTGCAGATTGTAGAGACTAAAATAGAGCATTTGATAGAGGCCTGATATGTAGATATTGGGTGGGAATAGGTGAAGTCACAAAATTTTTCTGGTGTGAACATAATAGGATCGGAGGATGATGAATATTTGAAATCTGCTTATGATGTGGAATGAATTTGGCAAAGGTTCTTTGTGATTTTTTAAGAAGAGGATCATGAATGTTAATTGGTTACTAATATGCTATATTTGAGGTGGGGTGGCTCTAGACATACGAAACTGTAGTCCAATACATGCTGGTGTTTGGAACTGATGTTATTACATTTAAATACCTATGGATTAGTGATGGTAGGGAAAGGCAAGAATGGAGACCCAAGGTGTATAACTGATGTATTCACAGCCCGGTGGATTGCAATAATAAGAAGAAATAGGGTGATGTATTTATTTTTATTTATGTTATTTTTATGATGTTGTGTGAGTTGATTTGTATGGAACCCTGTGTCCTTAGTACTCACATGCAGCCATGAGAACTTTTTGAGTCTTTTTAATGATCGGAAAAAAAACTATCAAGAGTCAAATATTGTTAATTCATCACTTTATTTTCTTTGAAATGAGAATGAATATTTCAATGATAAAGTTTTCATCCACTCGATAGTTATTAGGGATTTGATGTAAGCAAGTATATATCATGATGTAAGTTTCTCTAAACTCCTTTTTTTTTTTTTTTATTTGTGTGCCTTTTCTTGTTAATAAATAATCACATAACTTCATTGTTAAAAGAACTTGGTTTTCTTAAAATCACATAAATTCAAATTGCTTTATAAGCATTTTAAGTATTTATTATTTTAGAAAGAGTTTTCCAAATACAATTCAATATTTCGTTTTCATACTACTTTAAGGCATATCAAATTCTAAACATGAAAGAATTAATTTAATATTCATAAAAAAATTCAAATAGACAGAAAAAAATAATCCAAAATTTTTTGTAAAACTATCCAATAAATTACCCATTCATTTGGGATAGTTTTATAAAAAATATTCAATGTTTGATAAATATTGGATTAGTTTATACTTTCCATGATTCAAATTGTCGACACTCAACTATAGAAATAGTAATATCCTCATAAAATTAATAAAGCAGTTATATTAAAATCAATACTTTATACTTGCACCAAAATAAACATAAAAATTAAAAACAATTATATTGGTTTATGGCAAATACCCCTTTACGCCCAAGGTAATCTGCTATATGGCCACTAGCAGTTGCTCCTACCATTGCACCAATGTTGCATAATGATCCAAAAAGTGAGAACTGTTCGAACAATATATCCAAGACAAAAAAAAGGACAATACATCCAACAAATTAGAGAATAATACAATATTCGAAAATAAATGACATGTGTATACGTACTTGCATACTTGGATTTAAGTATTTCAAATAATAATTGAAAACAATATTGAAACTCACTTGCCCTAATAAAATACCTTCGAAATTGAAAGGTCAAGATCCCGAATCATATCAGATTGCGTAGGAGAGGAATACCCTATCTGTCAATATTGCAATGAAAAACAAGTCCGATTTTAATAATAATAATAATAAAAATTCATGTGTAAGATGAAAAAAATAATCCGTGCAAGCATTTAAATTTAAGGTTGTGGCACGATTTATTAGTATTTATAATTTTATATATGTGATATTTATAATTATTCTAACAATAATTTAAAAATACAAAATAAAATGATTTTTAACTAATGTGAGAGTTGATTTTTTATTATTTTTTAAATATTTTTTTTTTCAAACAAGAGACATAAAGCTAATATACTTTTAATTTCTCATCACAACTAATAATAAAAAATATTACATGTACACAAAAAATAACTACTAAATTAACTATCGTATATTTATATATAAGTATAAATATAATTTAATTTATTTTTAATATTTTATATTCTAACATATTTTATACAAATGACTGATTTTTTAATTGATTTTGGTATACACGTAGTATAATTGATTATAGGATAAAATGTATTTTTTTCCCCTAACATTTGCTATAAGTTTCTAAAATACTTCTATGTTTTATTTTATTTCAACTTTGTCTCAGAAGTTTTCAATTTATATCATATATATCCATAGTAGCTAAATTTTCAAAAATCTTATGACAAATTCAATAATAATTCTTGATAATTAGAAGCCTTTGAAGGTTCTTCTTGTCTTTCTTGAAAAATTAATTGTTAGATGTATATTTGATGGAAATCAAAATCTATTTGACACAACAAAATAGAACATAAGCACATTTTTAAAATTTGTTGTGAACTTTATGAATAAAAATATGTTTTATGCTTTATTATAATGATATAATTTACACAGCAACGAGCGCAATGCATATTGTAACTACAACTGTAGCTATGTGACATGGTAAAGAGTGTGAATGGAAGTATCACCGTGAAACCAAATTGAATAGGGCCCAAACAAACGATCAAGACACAGAATAAAATAAACATAGATCCATCATTTCTAGAATTGCCATTGACGAGTGGCTGCTTAAGATTTCTAGCATCCTCAGGATCCTCTGTATGAGCCATTATTCTGCCCTTAAATTTGTTGAATGAGTTTACCTTTGAAGGTTTAATTTCGTTGGGACTCGAAGAATTGTACTCTAATCTATTTAATTTTGTTGCACTAGTTTGGGGAATTTGAAGAAGAAGGTGAAGAATATGAGAAGCAAACAAATGCATCAAGATGGATTATCCTAACATACAATAACGCAAGATCCGTATTATTGATGCTTGTCCGATTCAATTGGGTTGCAAAAAATGTGGGATCAAAAGATATCCTTGCTTTCAAAATCTTTGTCTCATTCTAATAAGGTGGTCATGATCCTTTCCTGTGGATGAGATAAATTAAAATTAAAATTAAAATTAAATATACATACATGACAGTGCTACGTTCAATAAGAAGTGAGAATGGTTGTCCTATTCTTACTATTAAAAAGGAATTTGTTTAGGAGATTTTAAAGGGTTGTCTAAACTTTGTAACTTGTTAGAGTTGTGAAAATCTAAGTGAAAATTTGATATTAAAGACTATTAATTAAGAGATATAAACTAACTCATGATGGAACATGATGACCAAATAATTTTGGTAATTAAGAATAATTAAATTGGTTTATTTATCCATTGGCACAAAATCATTCAATATTTAGGAGACCTTCGAATCAAATATAGACAAATTCGTTAAAAAATCGTATATTTCCAATCAAATATAGACAAATTACTTCCATATTTATTGCACAAATTTTTTTTGTATTTTCTAGTTTACCATGAAAAAATTTACAAAAATATTATCTTTACATTAATTTCAGCCACCACATTATCAATAATTCTAGGTGAACAAGTGGTTTTACCAACCAAGTGGCTAACCAAATTCACTCACGCCCTTCTTACTCTTATTATAACACATTTTTTCGTCTCACGCCAATTTCAGATTTCTATTTTCATTCGTTCTTCTTCTTCTTAGCTTTGTTTTTTGTCGTCTTCTTGATTTCATCGTCTTCTTTTTCTCTGCAACCTTCTTCTTCTGCATCGTTCTTCTACGTCGTGTTTTTGCGTTGTTTACAACAACAGCAACAACAATAACAAGAAGAAGAAGCTTTTATATCGGTGCATTATATTTCAGTGCAGTTTTGAGTTTACATAATTTCCTTAGTTTGGTTGTGTTTTTCATTATTTTGGTGCACTTTTGCCTTTTATTTCGGTGCATTATATCTTTATATTTCGGTGCAGTTTTGAGTTTACATGATTTCCTTAATTTGGTTGTCCGTTTCATTTTTTGGTGCAGTTTTGTCTTTTATTTTAGTGCACTTTTGCCATTTATTTTGGTGCAACATACCTTTATATTTCGATGCAGTTTTGAGTTTACGTGATTTTCTTGGTTTGGTTATGCTTTTCATTTTTTCGATGCACTTTTGCTTTTAATTTCGGTGCAGTATACCTTTATAGTTTGGTGCAATATGTCAAAGAAGAAGAAGAAGAAGAAGAACAACAACAACAACATCAACAACAACAATAATATCAACAGTAGCAGCAGCAACAACAACAACAGCAACAACAACAACAAAGACGAAGAAAAAAAAGGTGCAAACATGAAAGAAGAAAAAGAAGAAGAAAAAGAATATGACAAATATTTTAACAATGAATCAAACCAAACAATGAAAATTTATGATATGAACCTTTTTTATTGATATGTAATCTTCTCTTCCAATCTACTACCATATGAATTATGATGCACTTAATTGCATCTTTGAAAACCCAAATCACAAAATATTATATTTCAATGTTATGTAAGTTATTGAAAAAATACATAAACCAAATTCTGTTTGAGCTATTGGAAGTTGGAACATATTTAATTGCAGTATTATTCTTGAATTTTGATTATTTTACAACTTTGACTTTTTTTCTAAAATTTATAAGTGTTTATATCATTTTAGAACAATTTCGAAAAACCCCTACTAAGAACCTGATGCGGATTTATGATACCCTAGAACTCGGCAGGTATACCGAATCGTATCAAGTAATACCACGGTGAAGTGGGTTTCGTTCTCACGAGGATTAAAGGACTAATCAATCACTACCAATTAATTTTTCTAATAAGATCAAATGAAATTTAAAGTATTGAATGCTGAAATTATGAATTAATTTCGAAAATTACTAGGAACAGTGAACAAAATTTTACTTGAGTTTGAACGATGATGAAAAGGATATTAAGAGATTGGAGATGTTCTACCTTTGAGGATCAATGTTCATGTTCAATTCTAATCCTAGGCATTCAGATTTCAAGCACAACGAACCTATAGTAACTAAACCCTAATCTCTTAGCAATTTAGTTTCTCTTTACCTAATCAAAAGTTAATCTCTTAGTCAATTAATTAGATACAGAGGTGAAGAATCAATTCTGGTTCCGATTCTTATGAATCTCAAAAGTGATCCTAGATTAGATTAAATGTCACTATATCCAAACTAGTTCTAATCCAACTTCAATCCACAGAATCATAATTGCATGTAAATTCTCTTTACTATCTCTAGTCAGTGTTAATTTACTATGTGAATTAACTTCTAGCTAGTTAAATTAATCAATCTCTCAATTAAATAAACCTAACCCTAAACAAATAAAGAACACCTCTCAGTGATTTTAAATTATTGAGATGAAGAACAGAAGATTAATTCATGCTAAAGTAGAAAACTGAAATACCTCATTGAATTAAACATTACACAAAGACTACCTCATGCTGGGTGAACAGAGCTCCTCACCCCTTAACAATGGAGTAGTTTAGCAATACATAGTAAAATTGAAATCCTAATTGTGTAGAGTAACGTTCTAAGATTTAAGATGCCAAAAATCCTAATTTAGGACACCTTTTATACTAAAAACTAAAAAGAGAAATTCAAATTAAAAATCAAATCTAATCTCATCTAAAATTAATTCTATCTAAATCAAATCTTCAATCAATCTTCAATCAATTAATCCTTAGTTCTTCCGGAATTGCCCTTGATTAAACAATGGATTAGGGCCTAATGATTTGGGCTTCAAGTGTACCAAAAATCTTTAATCCACATTCCCTAAGTCACAATTATAACTTGGGCTGAATTTGAGATGATTGGAACTTCAAATTAGTGAATGACCCAACTCACGTATAACTTGAAAAACACATGTATAACATTGCTTGTTTGGAGCTTGAAGTTTTTGAAGAGAAACCCAACATGTTATACGTCCCATGAGGCGTATAACATTGGTTTCATTTTGGTCCTTGGAGCTTTGAAATTCTTGGGGAGAATTGTGAGTGAAATGTGGTTTCTGGAGTTTTGAAGAAATTGAGAAGAATTGGTGGATGTTATATGCCTCCTCAGGCATATAACATTGAGGACTTTGCTTGCTTCTAGAAATGAGAAGTATTGAGAAAGGATTGTAGATGTTATACCCCTTCTCAGGCGTATAACATTGGCATGATTCTTTGATTATGGAACAAGAAGGTTGGCTTCATGTTATATGCCACACTAGGCGTATAATATTGAGCTTGAGTGGCTTGATTTCATGTTATACCCTAGTGTGGCGTATAACATTGGAATCTGGTTGCTTGCTTTGATGTTATACGCCTAGAGTGGCGTATAACATTGGCTTGACTTCATTACTTGCTTTTCTTCACTCCTTTAGGTTCTTTTCTTCAATTCTTCACTTTGTGGTTTTTGATATCTAAAATTCTTGTGAAATTCTCTATAAACACAAACACAACTCAAAAGACATCAAGTTTGTTTGATTAACAAATTAAAGGTAATAAATCACAAGAATAATCACCACAATCAAGAGAAATTGAAGTTAAAAACAACCAAAGATGCTAATGCATCAGAACCCGAAAAGATGATGTTCTCAACTCCTACTTTGCAAACATTTTATGAAATGTCCGTAGGTACACGATGGAAGAGCTAGGAGATTTGAATTTCCGTTGCTACTTGTTGTTGTTTTAAGGTTGTACTTTAGAAATTTTGTCTTGCCTTATTAGATGTAATTATTTTCAAGAGAGGTAGGAATTGTTTTAGTCCTTTAATAATAATTGTGTAATAATAACATGTGAATATAAATGTATGTATTGTGTATTGAATATGTTAATTGTAGCTATTTTGATCAAATAATCCTATGTAATACCTAGATATTTAGGTAAGTAACATATGTATATACTTTTGAATCAAATTTAATTTGATGTTTCTCATAATTCTTGGTGGCTGGATTCTGGTGCTATGACTCACGTATCTAATGTAATGGAGTCATTCCTTATATAATCCAAATCACAAGGCAAAGTAAGATATTTCTTTACATAAGAAATCGTGTGAATACTAGCTATCATTTAGATTTACCTAGGATACTTTATGTATCTTCAATGTCTATGAATTTAATTTTTGTTTCAAAGTTGGATAATTGTGGTTTTTCTTTTACCAGTGGACATGGTTCTTTCGATTTATACAAAAATTCTAATATTGTTGCTTATGGTGTTCTGATTAATGATTTACATAGATTAAAATTACTTGATCAATTTTCTAAATCATTGCTTATTGTGTACTAGAATATTTTGGCAAAATATGCCTAGAAAAAGTCCGGCATTCATGTAGCTTAAACTTTTGGGTCACATATCCAACGAAAGAATGGAAAGATTAATAAATAATGATATTTTACAAAATCTAAATTTTATTGAACTTGGTTTATGTGTGAATTTTATCAAGGAAAAACAAACCAATTAAAAAAATATTTTATATCCTTTATTGATGACTTTTAAAGTTATGAATATGTCTATTTGCTTAAAGAAAAAACTCAAACAGTTAATGTTCTTTAGATTTATATAAAAAATTGAAAGACAATAAGAAGATGAAAGTTGTTAGGTCATATAGAAGTTGTGAGTATTATGGAGAACATATTGAAATAGGACAACGTCCAAGTCCATTTGCAAAACTTCTAGAAAAATATGATTTACACTCAATACACAATGCCATATACATCGCAACAAAATGAAATGACATAAAGTGTAATCGAACCTTAATGGATATGATTAGAAGCATGTTAGCAATTCTTCTTTACCCAAAATCGAACCTTAAAAAGATATGATTAGAAGTATGTTAGCAATTTTTCTTTACCCAAATTCTTGTGGATATGCATTAAAAATTGTCATGTATTTGCTAAATAGAGTCCCAGTAAAATTGTTCCAAAAATTTCTTTTGAGCTATGGACTAACCAAACCCTACCTTATTTCACAAGAGATACAAATGGACGCCCAAATCTGTCACTTTGAATTTTGAAACAACTAACGTAATACATGATGATTCCATGGGGCTACAGAAATTTCATTATGCTCAACAAAATATAACTTCCAAAAATACATACTACTCTTCTCTTCAAAGCACACATCTATCTGAAAGAAGACTGAATTTCTTCCAATGTTCTTCCCTTGGTCTCGGGTACCCACAATGCTGTAAAAACAACAGTAAAGGCAGCTACCATTGTGTAAATTGTGAATGTTCCTGCAAAAAGTCAACAGTCAGCAAGAAATACATGCAGAATAGGTGGTTTTTGAGATTTGCTGCTTGTACTAAAATAGTTTGAGATTCCAATTATACCAATTATTTTTCTGAGATTGGCAAATAAGGCTTCGTTTAGTAAAGCTTTTAATTTTCAAAAGTAACTTATGAAAATTGTCTTTTAAAAGATAGCTGATAGCTTTTCAAAAGTCGTAACACAAGTGTTAGGCAAAATCAAATAAAAATATCTTTTAATAAGTACAAGCAACAATAATTGTATTTGGTAAATTTGTCTTTTAAAAGATAGCTGATAGCTTTTCAAAAGTCATAGCACATGTGTTAGGCAAAATCAAATAAAAAATATCTTTCAATAAGCACAAGCAACAATAGTTGTGTTTGGTAAAGTGGCTTTTAAATTTTAAAAAGATCATAATAGATATAGATGTAATAACAAATGTGGGTATTTATTAATAAATGGGGTTATGTTAGCCTTTTTTCTTTTGATAAGTACAAGCCATCTTTGAAAAGCTCTCCTTTAGGTGCTTTAAAAAACACCCCATCATTTAAAAGCTGCAAGCCCATCATCTTTTTTATTTATCAAACACAAAACAAGTAGCTATGCTGTTAAAAAGCTCTAGCACCTTTCCGAAAAGCTTTACCAAGGCTTGGTTTGGTAATCTCTTGGCCATTTTTGGTCAAGTGACTCATCATGTAATTAAGGATTAATGTGATGTACTTTTACCAAAATCAGGCACATATTGGTGCAATTGGAATCTAAAACTATTTTAGTATAATAGACATTAAGCATGAAAAAATGCACATATGCTAGAGCGAACGCACCTCCACTACTCCAACTCAAAAGCAAGTTTGCGGTCATTGTGATCACCCATGCAGTCAACCAGTTTGTCATGGTGGATACACTACCAGCAAGGCCTTTTACACTCACTGGAAGTATCTGAAAAACAAGAGATGGATTATGCATTGACTGAAGTTCCACGACCATAATTCCATGTCAAGAAGTGAGAACACTTTCAATTATTATTATTATTATTATTATTATTATTATTTGGGTCTATATCACACATGCACCCAGGATGGAGTGCGAGGAATTTAGAGCAAATAACTATTTTGACTCCTGAAAAATTATGATTTAGATAAAATTAACTCCAAAAATATAAATGACAAAATGACCTCCATAGATATTACAATGCTTAGTCAATTTATTTCTTTATGTATATAACTTTGGTTCATTTTGTCAAATAGAGCATATCTTTGGGGTCATTTTGTTATTTGCATCTTTTGAAGTCCATTTTGTGCAAAACGTAATCTTCTGGGATGCAAAATGGCTTTTTAATCGATGGATTTAAATGGTATCAAACACGTGACCTTGTAGTGGCAAACTAGTTTTTGTTTTGAGTAATGATAAAGTAAATACCTCAGACATTATAAGCCATGGTATCGGTCCCAGCCCTAAGGAGAATCCAATTACCATAACCTAAAAAGAAACAGTTTCTCAAAGTGTTGTGTGCTACAATTCGTAGATAGCAAAAAAAAAAAAATAATAATGACTTGTTCAACTAACTAAATCCAATAATGTACCACAAGCCCAACAACAGAAACTGTTGCCAAAATGTTGTGCAGATGAGAATCCTCATATATGACACCCTGGTATCATTGAAATATATCGGTTAGAAGCATAGGTAGGGCACCTAAACTGAATCAAGCTATAAATTACCATTACCTACCTCTAGATAGAACGCTATAGAAACAACGAGAAGACTAACTGTCATTAGAGATGATGATATCTGCACACGAGAAGACCGATCTCAATATTATAGAACTCCATCTACATTATTTAGTATGATAAATCTTACGGAATATCTATCAATTTTGCTTCATACTCACAATTAGAAGCAGTCTCCTTCCGCTTTTGTCCACCAGCCATGTAGTGATTCCAGTTGCTATGACCTGGAAAAGGAAAGCCAATTATGCGAACTGAATTCAGTATTATTATATTCACATGAAACGTGATATGCTTTATTATCCAAACCTGAATAGCTCCAAGTCCAACTGTAGCAGCACTGCTAGATTGAATTCCTGTTAAAATACTGAGGTCAACTACACAACACAAGTGCTACCTTGATAAGCCCATAACATGTTTTAGGACCTCAAAGTAATTACTATTAACATGTTCAGAAATGCAGAATACTGGAAAATGAAAAATATACTAATTACTGTAATTACATAATAGGACAAACTACCTTCATATTCCTTTTTCATTTAATGACTATTATCACAATAAAAAACTCACATGATCAGGAAATAAAATACAAATAAACTGGATATTACTGCCTCGTCGGGGTACCATTTCCCTCATATCTACCATCTCGATTTTTAATTCTTTAAGGAAACCAAATATAAAATTAAACATTCTAAGTTGAAACTAAAATTCTACTCTATACAATTCAACATCAATCGTCGTTATTCTTTGATTCCCCACCAGCATCACCCTCCCCCAAATAATAATAATAATAATAATAATAATAATAATAATAATAATAATATTTAACATAACGGTTTATAGGTTACCTGCATTCTCAAAGATGGTCGTTGCATAGAACAAAACTCCATTGATACCGCTCAATTGCTGAAGTAAAAGTAATCCAATTCCAATCTGGAGTTGCCGGGTTAGCATAAGTTTACAGTTGATTTTTCATATAAATAACAAAGGAAATGCTAGCGATGATAAGGTATATAAAGTTAGAACTAGAAAGAGATAACAGTGTACCGATAAAGGGAACCAATATCTTTTCCTCTTGAGATCTGCAAACCTTACTGTTACTCTTTTTCCTGATGATGCTACAAATCTCTATAGAAAGCAAATCGATTATCAGTGTATGGTTGTTAATACATGTTAGAAAGTGTGGTAAAACAGAACTTTGTATATTCTTATTCTCATGAAAGTGTCTTGGTTGGCAAAATTCACAAAACCACACGAGTTCACATACCTTAATTTCCTGTACTTCAAGAGATATATCAGTATCAAATCCTCGAAGTACTTGCAAAGAAGTCTCAAACTCATCTGTCATCCCCATCTTGGCCTATATTTCCCAATTCCAACCACCAAAGGAAGGAAAGTCAAAAGAAAGGGAGAAAGGAATAGAGAAAATCTGTAAATATTACCAATATTTTACTAAAGATATGTGCATATTAACAAAGATGAAGGTTCAAAATTTGTTTTAATATATGATCATACCAACCATCGGGGAGATTCTGGTATGAAAAATAACCCGGGAATTAATACTGTACAAGGCAAAATTCCTGAAATAAAACAGAACAAGGTATATTGTCATTATATTGCTAGTAGAAAAAGTAATGGTTTGATATGTATATTAATATTTCAAACCAAGTCCTCAGTATGTATAGTTCTGTCAATTGTTTGATGTTAAGCAGGAAAGTCACTCAAAATCATGACATAAATCTATGTAAAAAAAATAGCAGAGAAGAAAGACAAACAAAAGAAAGGATCAAGACATAATCTATGTAATAATTTTCTAATTAAGAGCAGCTCTAGGTAAAATACACATATCGTTTTGGTACGGATACAGATAATATTCTATTGTCAAATAAATTTGACCTATGCACGTACAACCACGAGACATGTTCCTAGTGATTCTTTCAGTAAAACTTAAATGTAAAGGTAACTAAGGTTATTAAGAATTCCATGTGTCCATTGATAAACATTAAATCAATAAAGCACGAGAATTTCACCTAGAATTGCAAGCACTCTCCAGTTGACCAAAAGACCAAGCAGATATGCCAGCATTATTCCAATCGTAACAGATAGCTAAGACAAAAAAAAAAATTACATGAATAACAAATCTTAACTTTCAAATACAATGGAAAGAAAACAAAGTATCTATGTAGCTTTGTTCTAATTTCCTAATCACCACCACTTGTACCAAATCTTGAGAAGAAATTGGATACCGGAAAAAATTGTTGCAGTATTACAATTAAAACGAAAATTAGGAAATTAGAAGGAAAAAACCAAAAGTGAGTGTAGGCCTACTACCTGGTTAACTGATCCAAGGCTGCCTCGCATGTTTTGAGGTGCTATCTCAGCTATATAAACAGGCACCTAAACAATATCATATAAACCTGGTTAACTCCGTAAGCCCAACCCAACAAATGAGTGATATAAGGGGAATAACTAATTTTACCACATAAGATATAATCCCGACGCCAAAACCTTCCAACAATCTCCCCATAAATAAAAACGAGGAATCCTATCAAAAGCATCAAAACAAAAATGCATTGCATTAGGCAACAAATAGGTTACATATAACAGATGTGTGAATGTTAATACTCGAGGCAACATACTAGTACTTGATAGCACCTACTTTGGCAAAAGAAATGGCGAGCCACCCTATTATATTGGGGATTGCGGCAATCATCAATGACTGAAACATCATCGAAAACATGCAAAATCCATCATCAATCCAACTGCATTCATAGTTATTCCTTTAAAGAGGTTTAGATTAGACGGACAAGGAAACTACAAAAAAGGGAAAACTACTGTTTTGGCATCCAAAAAATTCTAGTTCCCAAAAAATGGCGAGTCAAATGAAGCAAAGGCAATCTTGGCCATGGCCCCATCTGTAAAGTTTATCAAACTTTTGCAATCTTTAGGGGTCACATTTGAAAAGTTTGCCAAACGTTTGTGATCTTAAAGGAGTCATGAGTACCTTTATTTCATTCGGAAGATATTTTGTTGAAAGTAAAATCTACAACCATGCTTACGTGCATAACAAAAATCAGCCACCAAATTAGCCTTCCTTACAGAATGCGTGTTGAAATACCATACACATTGAAAATGCATAAAACAATATATGTATTTATACGCAAATATATGGTGCCTGATTTAGTAGATAATTTTTAGTGTACGATAGCATTTTTATAAAATCCGTCAGCTTCAAAATCGTGATTTATATAACAAGAAAAAAAATACAACAAAATAAATACCCCTTTGCGACCAATGTACTCTGCTATCTGACCACTGGCAATAGCTCCAACCATAGCACCCACGTTTGACAGAGATCCAAACAAAGAGAACTGCTCCCAATAGATTCAAAGTAAACTCCATGATACTTTTCATTAAAAACAAAAATCAAAATTCTAAAATAAAACAAACAAAAGAGAAATTCAATCAAATCTAATAACGGATAAAAAAAAGAAAAAAATGAAACCTCCGAAAGCGAGAGCTTTAGATCGTTGATTATGTCTTCCTGTGTTGGCGAAGAATACCCACACTATGCCCAATAAAGAAACAAATCCAATTAATAAAAACATTGATGATCAAGAATTCAAGATAAAAAATAAGCAAAGGCGTTGCGTAAAGATCGAAACAAGAAGAGGCGAACCGTGAAACCAAATTGGATGGGACCCAAAGCCGCGACGAGAACGCAGAAAAGAACCGAAACGGCACCTTCGCGCATGACCATGTTTGATGAGCCCATGGTGCTGGACGTTCTTGAACTCATCTTATACCAGCTTCCTGTGTGGAGGAACGGTTTCTGAAGGTCCCCCCTCCCTGACGCGTCCTCGTCCCTGAAACTCATTTTTTCGATGTTGATTCAGAACAGAACGTTCCCTCACTCTTGCGAATAATGTGTTTGTGAAAATGTCCCACAGAAAAGGGATTCCAGTCCTGAGTGCTTGTGGCAGCTAACTGATGAGCTGTGATGAATTGACACGTTAGAATTGTTGTTATTGTTCGTCAGATATGAAGAATCTAGCGGGGATGGAGGACAAGATGTTTCATGTGGATTTTTGTTTGCTTTCGGAATTGAAACTTGGAATTGTTTCGTAAATAAAAGATTGATTTTTGGTTTGGATTTTGTGATGTTGGTATGGTGAGGGCATTAGGCAATGAAGTGCGTGCACTACTACTCATTCAATAATGCTTATCTCACTCACCGTGATTCTAATTAGATAATTAGATTAGATTATTATTATTATTATTATTATTATTATTATTGCCTGCGATCTTTGTGTGAATGTGTGGTACTCTGAGTCTGAAGGAACAATAATGGTCGCGTGTTTGATGCTACATTTGGTAATAGAAGCTGAAATGTTCACGAGGGTTGTGGTACTTGTTCTGCTATTCATACGCATCAAGGGAAATAATGTGATTAATTAGGTTACTTGATTAGCTGGTGCGCTGGTGCATGTCACGTCACTGGGTCTCTGTTCAGTTATTGTCTATTGTCCACCGATTATATTAATTCTTACAAGATTCGAGCCGATTGTAGAATCATTTTAGCTATTGAATATTTGATTTATAAATTCAACCTATTCGTCCCTGATTAATTAGAATAAGAATTAATCTACGTGTACCACTACACAGCTTTGTATGTATTATTTATAACACGAAAAATATAAACATCAGCATAGAAAAATAAAATTTATGTGCTGATACTTATATTTTTCTATGTTAAAAATGTTGTGTACAAAGATACATAATGATACATATAGTTACCGTTTTAATAAAATAATATATAAAATTATAAATGAATTCACCAAAATATAAAATATGAAAGTATAATTTTTAAAAATAAAAACAACTAAAGTTTCATTATCTTATGTAATAAGTATAACAAAGAATTAAGTGCTTTTTTTTACCTCTAAGTTTATTACTATTCAAAATCGTCACCAAAATACTTTTAGTCTAATCCACCCTTAAAGTTAATACTTTTAAAAAAAAATGGTACTTTCGTCTTCTAAGACCTAACTCCATTTGTCAGTCCATTTTGCTCTTAGGACCAATATTTGAATGCTAATTTTAAGACTACATTGTGATAGAGCCACACATTGGAAGTGGCACAAATTATCAACACAAGAACAATATTCAAGTATTCTAACATAATATGGCAGCAACAATGATAGGCAATTAAATCAACCAAATCAACAACAAGCACACACCAAGACTTTTAGCATGGAAAACCTTCTCAATGTGAGAAGTGAAAATCACGAGTCGTACAGACCAATAAAATAGCTCCACTATAATCAAATATGAGGTACATGAGAGTCACAAAAATATAGCACAACTCGTGCATACAACCAGCGAAAACACCAAGTAACAAAAGTTACAAAATGAGAATGAAGAAGATGAAATACCCAAAATCAAGGGCTACTGTTCGAGCTCAATTTCTCCTTCCACAGAACTCTTGTAAACCATGTTACAATATGCATGCAAGGTTTTTATGATTAGGTTTTGATGAATGACAACTATTATGGAATTGATGACAACCATCGAAGGATTTGAGGATTCGCTTTGAAAGCAAAACAACAACTACG